>VZRS01007233.1:0-74986 GCA_013398055.1 Ifrita kowaldi
CCCCCCCCTTTTTTTTTCCTCTATTTGAGATGATTCTTCTACATCCGGTTATAATGCTAAGAGGGAAATAAAAGCAGTTGTGGGTTAAAATAGAAATGAACAGGGAGAGAATTAAGTATTCACTTAAGATGAAAAATAATTGCAAAGCTTTGATATGTCAGAATTCCTGGAAAATAAAAATCAGGGCAACCTGTCTCATGCCACAATGAGACAGTAAGTAGAAGAAAAGAGATGACCATTACTTAGTGAATAGGAAGGGAGATGAGGTCTGGAGAGTTGGCAGAAAGGCTTCAGTGAAGATGATGCTGTTACAAGCAGGACATTATAAACACTGAATAAACAACATGTTCACTGAATAAACTACATTTATTGTTTGGATATAGTGATGATAATGTGTTTCTCATTTGATGGATGAGACTGGAACTACAGTAGGCAAAATGAGGCATATTTGAGATACTTTTTCATGCCTTCCTCATTATGGTTTAATAACTGGTGATTGCTCAGTTATTTATAGCAGGCAGTGGAGCACTTAGGGTATTGTTCTGCTCACGCAGCTGTCTCTGAAGCTTCATGCTGTATTACTTCCCTGCTCCCCTTTCCTGTTATGGAGAAAAAGCAGTAGAGTACTGCAAATTTCCAGACTTTTATTTTTCTTTGTATTTTCCTGCCTTCTACTACCCAACTCCAGGATGTTGTTTCTTGTCTTTCTTTGCCAATATAAGGCATGTTAGAACACAAATACTCTGCTGGGGAAGTGCCTTATCAGTAAAGCATGGGCCTCTTAGTGCCAGAAACACAGTTACGTTTCCTCATTTCTCTCATAAAAGGTCTTGGGCTTAATGATGAGAAAGAATATACATGCTTTTACAAAACTGAGAAGCTCCCAACAGAGAACTTCAGTTGTGTAGAGACTTTGCTGATGCCTAAGGCTTATTCTTCTTCTGAACAATCTTAAGAAATATTGATCTGGAAAGTGCAAGTACAATTGTTTCCTTTAACAGCATAATCAATGCATAGGCTACATTGTTATCCAGACATCTCAGCTGACACTGATTCTCCTCTTAGTATAGATATTTGGTGAACTTCTGTGAAGCACTGTGGCTGAAAGAGCTCATGGTCTAGAAAAAGAGAAGATAATGCCTTTTTTGAAATTTTATTTCTTGCTCCATTGTACAGATAGGAGAACTGTAATGTAGAAGATGAATATAATATGTAAGAGTTTGCTTATAGAAATGTTAATTTGAATCTTCTTAGAATCAGTCTAGTTCTTTGTCCAGGAGGTGGAGGCTTCACCCCCAAACTGCTGCTGCACGACAGGACTTCCACCTTGGCTTGAAAGGTACAGGTGAAATCTGATCCTGAATTAGGTGGAGTTCCAGAACTGGAGAATACAGTCCTTCTGCCTATGGCCCTCTGAGTAGGAATAGGTAGGGAACAATTAGGCTACTTAGTGCCTTGTAACAAACTGGAATGACAATTACTTCCACAATGTTAATTATTACACTGCATAATTTTAGATTTAAACAAAAACTTCCAAAAACCGCAACCAAACAAAAAAAGGAAAAGATAGCTCAATGATTTGCTTTGGTGAGGGGATGGTTTGTAGCAGCTGTGTGACACCTTGCAGGAGGCAGTCTGCTGGAAGGACTTGCACGATTAAGTCAGTCTGTGTGTGCACTAATATGCTCATTGTTTGAAACAAATTCTCAGCTATGGTCAAGATTAAATTATGAACGGAAACGTTTCTTAAATGTCTTGTTGAAAGTGGTTTTGAAACTGTGAACATGTGAAATATGCTATAGTTACACTGTGTGACCCCTTGGCATGTGCTCCTGAGTAACAGCACATCTCACATTGTGTGATACCTCTGGTATGACAAGGTCTACTTGTACTTATATGTTCTGTCCTTCAAAAAACATTTTGCATTTGAGTGTTAATAGGAAATTACACTGTGAAGCTGTGCAAAGCTGGAAGGAACTATGACTGTACAGAGATGTAGCATTTAGGTTAATTGTTTTGTTCACTTAATTCTCTTTCCCAGGCCATTTCTTAGCAATATCTGAAGAGATTAAGCCCTTAATGATATCTGAAAAGATTAAAAGAGTATCCTGAAAAAACATTGGTGCTGGAAAAATTTCCAGAGTTGATGTGATTTTGTTCTTGCAGTTTGTATCCTATACTATTTCTCTCTTGCATCATTATTGTTTTGGTAATGTTTGCATGAAATTGATTTTATGTTACTATAAATGTATTTTTCCAATGTGTGTAATATGGTAGTGTCCTTAGTTAAGCTCCAATTTAGAACAAACACTGAAAGGGTATTTAGCTATTACTTTATGTTCTCAGAGTATATGTTCTCATAGATTAAAAAATGCTAGAAATATTCCAGATACATTAAAGCTTGTTATGCTCTTGAGCTTCTGATAACTGAAATGAATCATAATGTTAATTGCATCAAGTAGTGTGTATTTTCAGCACTTCAGCTGAGGAGGGGGGAAGTAAGTAAGAAAAACTGGTCTTACTATCCAGGAATTCCGACTCTTGGTTTTTCAGCATATTCAGTTGTGCCAGGAATGACCCCAACTTAAAAACAAACCAAAAGAAAGCCCTCTTGTGTGCATACAGAACAAATTGCTTTGATAGACAGCTCTTGTTTCAGAAGAAGTCATGTCTCCTGAATAGTTAAGCAATAATATAACCGGATGATTTGATAATAATTTTGTAAATACAGACTTACTTCTGTAAGTAAGCTACGGGTCTGTTCTGCTGCTTCTTCAGATTATGTGTTATGGTTTTTACAATCTGATACCAATTTATTCCAGTCATACTCTTTCTTCAGGTCATTTGGTACACTTTGTTTTTAGGTTGCAGCATCTGGTTTGATTTTTATTGCATCTTCTGGTCACCACATATTTGCTATTCCTTTCAAGTATGACAGGCAGCTTCACTTCTCAGTAAATGTGCTGGTATACTAATCTTCAGGTTTCTCTGCCTTTGGAAAACTCAATCTTGTTGGGAAAGAAGCTTCTCATCACTGTAGCATTAGGCAGTTGTATCTAAGATGTAAAACTGGGAAGCTAATATGCAAAACCAGTATGGCTAACATGATTGGGTTGTCAATAAGTCCTGAAGAAAGTATCACCTAATTGATGCAAACAATACTGTGGCATTTCCAAGACCTTAATCCTCTCCATTCTACTTGGATAATAAAACCATTACATATACACAGTATCATGACTTAAAGGTGACATCTATTTCCTTCCTTTCTCCTGAATTTCTGGCTCTAAGAATTTCAGTGCATATATTCTGTTTCATGCAGTGATATTATTTGCATTAAATTTTCCTTCAAGACTTTTCAAATGTCAGTGCTTGTTCTTACAACATTTGTAAGTACAAAGTACAAAGTAGTGGATTGTTCTCATCAGAAGATTGAAACAAATAACTTGGTGGCTTATAAAAAGACTATTTTTACTATTTAAAATACATATGCAAAATTATTTGGTGTGGTTATGGCTAAGTGGAATTAGTTGTGATTGTCTAATTCATTGTAGGGAAATCCATAGAGATTGTGGATTGACTGTGGATGTAATCCTCATTATGCCTTGTACTTGTAAACTGAAGATTTTTATTACTTGGTCTGGCCATGCTTGAATTAAACAGCCACTGCTCAGCCCTGAATTTGGTTCTGAGCCAAAATTGCATTCATTCCAAAATTCATTTTAAACACTGGGCATGTGAGTGCTGGTGGGGTGTGAGCATGTGAGTATCAGAGGCCATTCTCTTAAGTGCTGCAGGAGGCAGCTTTGGAGGAGCTGTACATGTTGCTACTGACTGGACAGAGGCTCCAAGCGTAGCATCACTGCTAGTGGTTTGGTGATAAGAATGAAGATATTCTGCGCAAAGGTATTTGCTTAACATCAGGTTATGAGCTGCCTGAAAAGTCCTCTGTGATCTTAGTCTGTCAGATTCCTTTGTGAGAGCTGACTGTTAGTTTTTGAATCGGACAGCAAAGAGTCTGGCACCTACCAAATGAGTGTGGCAGGCACACTGGCTTCCTGTTTGGGGTAGGTGCCTGGGATTTCAGTCGAGTTTACAGAATATGGGTTGCATCGGAAAGTTCTGTACAAGTGGGGAACTTCTGTTAGAATAAGCCTGAAGCAAACAGATGCTGAGGATGATGTCCTGATGTAACAGCTCCTGTGTGGAAACTGCACTATACTGGAGTTCTGTCAGGAAAAAAATTAGTAGAGGCGGCAAGCTGTAATAGCACAGAGGCAGGAGTATTTGGGCTTTATGTTCTGCTTTGGACTTGCTGCCTTGCTATTGCAAAGTGGGCCTCAAAAATATGAGCAACACGTATACCAGTACATCATTATCCCTGAATTTTCAAAAACTATGAAATGTATGAATCATCTAATTTATTTTGCCTAGAACCCCACAGATTTTTGACTATGCTTGCATAAACAGTTAATGTTCCGGTATGGTTCCAGCGTTTGTTATGGAAAGTACCATTTGTATAAATTAAGGAACTACTCTTTTGCTATAACCAGACTCCTGGCACTTTATTTTGCCTCTCTGGCCTGCTAAAACCTGCCTGCAAATTACATTTTGTTCTATGGCTTTTCTGTATAGTATAATATTAGTTGGGTTATGAAACATATTACTTGCATTGTTCCATGGAACTGGGCAGTCAGTGAACAGGAAGCCAGAGCTGGAATTTGGTTTGGCAGTGTGAACTGTGCTACCTGGAAAAGAGCACAGCAGCCAAAGGGACAAAGAGGGGAACTTCTCTAGGAGATTTCAAGTGCTATTTTCTTTTAGCTTCTCTGCTCACAGATTTCTTTCCTTCCCCACACCTCTACCCACTCTTCTGGGAAATAGGGAGAGGCTCTTTGCCAGGATCCTTAGGCTGTGCAACAAAAAGCTTAACAGAAATACCCTTTTACAAGCAATTGTATTCAACAGTGACCCATATATTTTTGTGTGCATTTTGAAATGTCATACAAATGTCTAAAATTCTGTGTTGAAAGTTAATTTATTTTCCAGGAGCAGATTCAAAGGTATTTATTATAGAGGTCAGCCACATTGTGCTGTGTACCACTGTGGGATCATGCCTGTCTATTCCCAAAGGCTTTTAGGGGAGGTTTATGACTTGAAAAAAGGCAAAATAACAGCAATATTGTTATTGATAGGGACTATTCCATGAAAGGAGTGTATACTTCCCCACAAAGTTTTGAGAATGGTTTTGCAGCTGAGCAGAAGTTTATTGCAGGCTGAGGTGAGTGGAAGCCTGTCTGCTAGTACCATTTCCTGGCTTAATCTGCTGCTGCTGACACCTCAAGAGGGGTCTGGGGAGACGATTGCTGAGTGTAAGATGGTCTGCTTCAGGAGGAGGGAGGAAGGATGGGCTGAAGTAAAGCTACCCAGTTGTTGCTATCTTGAGCCTATGACTGAGCTGCACAGACTCATTCTTCCCTCAGGGGACACAGGTGCGCAGAGCTATTTTTCTTTAATCACTCACATAAATTAAATTTATTCCTTTGCATTAAAATAATTAAATAAAGCTACGCCCTATATCTTTTAGTGCCAGATAATATCTTTAAACCTTTGGCTCACCATTTTGCTATCAGCTGCAAGGTATTTTCCAGGGTGTGCTTAACCAATTTTACCATTGTCCTGAAAAGTGTTCTAGGCAGAGAAATCCCCTGATAGCAATCAATATTCATGCATACTTTTAATCACTGTATCCACTGGGAATAATAATTTCCGGGCCTCTCTTGAAGTCCACCTGCCCCACACTAAGATGAAAGGGCCTTCCATGCTGTGTATCAAGTGGTACAGGCTTGATGCTTACCAGGATATTAAACACAAATTAAAATGATTTGAAGAATATTGATGTGGGTCTGAGGTTGGCCAGTTGCTGGTGAGGGGGTGATTCTGCCAAGTCTGGAGCAGATTGGCAAGGAGCAAGAACAGCCCTTGCCTTTCCTGTGTTCCCTAAGGGTTTTCTCCTGCTCTTTTTAGGACATGACACTACTTGCAAAGGTGCAGTAGGATACGTGTTTAGGATGGAGGTGTGTGCTTTGGGAACAGGGTTTGTGTGCTTTCCAGGTTAGGAATGATTTTCCTGGGTTCGTTGCAACTTGTCTTCTGATTGTTGAACTTGAAGATTTGGAAAGTCTACTGCTTGGTAGCTGGCACATCACCTCAGACTCGACTCTTTGTTGCTCCGCCTTGGTTTCTAGCCAAAAACATCAGAGGGGCTCAGTGGTAAATCTGTGCTGCTTCCTCCCTGGCAAATGCTTGTTTGGTACAGCCTGCCCCCTGCAGAAGCAGCAGAACAGTTTGTGTTGCACCAAACTGTCTTTACTCAGGAGTCTTATAAGTGAGGGTCATTCTGTGGTGGGGTACTGGCAGATCCCCCATTTCTGAAATTCTGCCATGTTTGGCCTAGGTAGTTACTTGAGACTGGCTGTTGAGCAATATAAATCTCGCTCGGTTTTGAGACCTCTTCTCCACCTGCCATTCACTGATGCTTGTTTGGAAACAGATGTACTTTTATTTGCACCTTCAGGAAGAAACCTTTACAGCAATGCCATGATGACTTTCTGCCTTTTCTTTTATACCCCTTTTATATACCTTTTTATAGCTTTTGTATTCTTAGTGTTTTTTAGCCTACATTCTTAGACTTATTTGTCAAGCTGGGAGACTAAACATCTTAGAAGCCTCATAGTTAGGGATCAGTGTGCCCCAGACACCAAGGTCCTCTCCAGAACACATTTTGTAAACTGAGATAGGACCATCCAGGGGGAAGGTTCCTTCGGGGGGGGGCTCACTCGAGCCTCTCACTGGGGAATTTTTGATAGATATGCTAATTAGTAGCACCTGTAATGTTATGCCAGATCTATTGTGTGTGTGCATTGCTGTGTGCATTTTGGCGCATTCCACCTGGACGTGGTGCACCTAAGGATCTTAAAATAAATACCAAGGTAAAATCCCTTTTTCCCTTCTAACCATGTTTGATTCTTGATTTTAAGGCCAGGAAAAGGCATCAATAGAACAACCTTAGGGCTACGTGGCTTTGGTATAGAGGGAAGGGCAAGGAACACCTAAAGCTCTGCAGCAACCCCCTTGAAAAGGCATTGACCATCTGTGTAGGAAAGATGGCTGTGACTCAGAACAGGGATTGGGAACTCCTCTTGAGTAAGCATTTTCCAGTGAAACTGCTTCACAACTCCTTATCTTCCTTCAATACCAAAATCTCAGGGGATTCTAAAAAAGAGTCAGCACTGTCAATGACTAACTCTGTGTAGCCAGGAAGGGAAAGCAGGATTTAGGTGATTAATTTTACTATCCATATCTGGGAGAAAGAAACCTCTACTGTCTAACTGAGGAAGCAAATGCTTGATGTCTTGTGTAAGGCACACAGCTGGGCTTGTCTGGCTCTGGGCTTTGTGGGCCCCTTAAATTCTAACTTCTGTCTCTTACTGTCTTTTATTTGCAGCTCAGCGACATGTCCTCACATACATGGAGGATGCAGTGAGCCAGCTGCTGGAGAACAGAGAAGATATTACTCAGTATGGCATTGCCAGGTTCTTCACTGAATAGTAAGTACATCAGGATGCTGCCAATAGGGCCAGCCTGAGGGGAGCTTTTGGAAACAGACAGGATACATGGAGAATGGAGCTGCACATGTGCTGGTTGTGTTGTGAATGCTGGATTTTACTGGGTTAGCCAAGGGTTGCCTGAGCGTATTTTGGAAATGTACATGAGTTTTGTACACTTCAGTACCTCTTGTATTACAAACATTCGTGTGAAGCAGTCACTCTGGGGAACAGAGATTTTTAAAACATGGAAAACCAAATTCTACTTGTCTTAGTCAGGACTGTTACTATCAAACTGCTTAAGAGATACTGAAGCAAACTGCTTCAGGGACTGCTTCTGGTTTCAGCAGCACTCATTCTTCCTTTTGCTGAATATGAATTTGAGCTGTTTGTCTCCTTGTGTGATTGTTGTCCTGTTGAATGCTTTAATAGGATGCCTCTTCTTCCCTTAAAACCTGTATAAGTCCTTAAATACTGGACATGAGCACAATCTCTTCTTACTAATTTGCAAAAAAATTCTTGAGGGAAAAACCTGTGCTTTCTGTCCACAGAAAGTAATCAAGTATTTGTTCAGTAATCAGCTGAACAAATAGTTGGTAAACAAGAGCTTAAGAAAGATAAAGAGCATGATTACAATGATCTCCACCTGGCGACAGGATTTCTTTACCAGCATTGAAGGCAAGGTGGCTTTGAAACACCCAGCTGAAATTGTCATTCAGGCATCTCTGCAGATTAGATTTAGTTTGCATCTAATTTCAAAGTGACACTTCTGTGCCTTTTCTAAACTTCTGATCATATATACTTCAAAAATTAAATGGTGAGCAAGAGGTCATTCATGCAGTGAGACTGTTCAAAATGTTTCTCTGTAGTATTTCTTCATCTTGACATGATATCTTGACCATTTTCTTTTCACTTCCTGTTCCTCTTCTAACTTTGAAAGAATAAATAGCGATTCAAGACCAATATAGTGAACAAAACCGTCACCACAGAGCAAAACCCTCAGATTGACTTAGGTGCTGGAGATCTTGTTTTTCCCATTTATTTTCAGAGATAATAACCATTTTACAATGTTTTTTTGTTCACAGTGAGTGTTTTGTGGAGTTTCTGATTTCATGAAAGACAGGAAAAGGCTGCATGTCCATTGGACATTGCATGTCCATGTTCATTCTGTAATACAGAACTACTAGTTCTCTTTTTCTCTTTTTTATTTATTTTTTTCTTTTATAATATATCTGGAGTTTAGCAGATGAAATGGTACCAAAGCACCAACAAGCTTAGTAATTTTGAGAGCTGTGAAGATTTGAAATGTGGGATTCTTCATGTGAAGTGGAGAATAAATGATAGCCAATATGGGTGTAGAATGCAAAGTTTCATATTATGAAAATGGGATATGTTCTGGCTCCCAGGGCTTAGTGGTGAGCCCTCACTGCCCAAAAGATTTCTGTTCATCCACTCAACTATCAACATTTGTTCCGGCTGTGCTTTGAAGGCTACACTTTTCCCAAGCAAATAAACTTGATCTTTAGTCTCAGCATCTTCAACTCAAAGATAACTTGTGAGATTCCGGAAGGTTTGTGGGCACTCTCCTACTGTTTTCCTTAATCCATGTTTTTCTGAGAGAGAGGATCGGAATGTGCATGTTTTGAAGTATGCTGCAGTGATTTGAGATGAAGGGACTTGGTATTAGGATGTCCAGTTTTTAAAATTCTCCTTTCCCTATTCAAGCTCACTTAGAGACCAAGCACTGGTTTGGAAAGCTAGCAGGAAGGCCCAAAAAAGTAACTTTTTAAAAGAAGTGTTTATGGGGTAAAAGAATGACTTCCATAACTTTTCAGAAATTGAAATTAGTCTGTCAAGGACTCCAAACTCCTCTCAGAGTTTTTTAATTCACACTTTTTTAATTCAGTGGTGTTCCATGAACCTCTCTGCTGGATTCACTGCTGAAGAGCAACTTGATGTCATTTCCATCACGCATTGCAATGCCCCACTTTACCACGAGTCAATTCCAGTCTTTGAGGCAGTTACAACAACTATTTTTTTGGGTAATGAAGAAACTTTTGTTGGGACTTAGCATAGCACACCTGAGTGAAATTTCAGAATTGAAAATTATGTGATCATTTAGCTCTGTATGGATCAAGCAGTAAGTGTTTTGCTGGCAGTGAGTGTTTCCAGTTGTTTCTAAGAAATGGAGTTGGGTCTGTATTTCACTGCTATCCACCATGTAGCACTGGGATTGCTGATTGCAAAGGGCTGACCTTAATCTCTACAGCTTTCCTTCTAGAATAGTTCTAGTCTATAAGGATAGTTTTTTTCTCCCACTTTATTCCAGTGTTCATTTGTCCCAATCACATGGACATCTGCTTTCAATCTTGGGAGTACCTTGAGGCTTCCCTCATCTGGCTCACTCCTGACCCTTACAGGAACAGGGATCAATCACCCCTCTGCCAATTAATCCACATCTTTTAGTTAAACAAGTAAAATTATGCCTCTCTCAGGACAAACCTTGATTTTATAGATGTGCTGAAATGCTACTGGTATTTGTTCATTACAAGCCTGAGAAGGCTCTTGAATCTCCATGAAATGCAGACTCTTGAAAACCCTCTGTGTAATTACACACTAATGCTGCTTTACTTCTTCCAGCCTAATGTCTGTGCCAACATATCTTAAAGGAACATGTTCCCCCTATACATTATTTATCATCCTGTTTTCTTGATCTTTCCTATACTGAAGAAAAACAGGGCCCCCACGTTAATGCATTTGATCATGCAGAGGGAATGTGCATAGCATCCCACTTTATATTTTATTTTCTGGGATCTTAAAGGGAGTCTGTGTGTCTTTTTTTTTTTTTTTTTTTNAAAAAAAGACGAAAAGACTTCCTAGTAGTACATTTTACTTTTCTTGTAGGCTAACCCTTTGCCTGAAATTCTCTCTTCCAGCATGCAGGTAGATGTGCTGTTCTGTTCAAGGCTCTTTGGAAAGCTCAAAAATAATAACCAGTCATAACTTACCTTGCTTAGGAAACTGTTTTTTCTGTAACTTTAATTGTTTGTTTGATAAATCAAACACAAGTGAACTGGAGACATGGGAATGGACTTTTTTTTGGAGTCTATATTCTTGTCACAAAACACTTCTCCTTTTCTTTTGTTTCTGGTGAAACATCTCCTGACCACCTGCCAGCTGGAATATGACTGAGAAAAACATCTTGCTTTTAGCTTGCAGATGTAGCACTGCTTCCACCGGACTCTGCAAACTGATGTCTGAGATCCCCTTTTTCTGTAAAGGATGTTTCTGCTGGGTCTAACTTGAACGCCCCTGCTGGATCTCATGTGACAGTTTAACAGTATTTATCTGAGAAGGCATCTGTGATGTGTGTGCTTGAAAGGGATGGGGGTCAGATACTGCTTTTGGATCTCTTGTGTGCCTGGCAATTCAAAATATCAGCTCTGCACCGTGTAGAGCCCAGTTTTACAAAAAGGAACATTTGCTTTGTTCCTAGTAACAGGACTGCCAGTGCTATATAGTTTGGGATCCTTGGGAAGGAAGATGTTATCATGGTGAGAACTATCAACTTCTAGCAATGAAAGTACCTCATTTTCTCTTGCTGTCTGGATTGGCTGGAACAATTTGTTCAACTCTTTCCTTAGGGACAAATACGATACTGCTCCCTTGGCTTTCTCTGGCAGTAGACACAGGCTTTGGTATCAGACAAACTTTTGGCTTGTTCAGTCCTTTATTGCAGTACAATATTACAGAAATAAGTCTGTAGAGTAAACAATGTCCTCCTCTTTAAAAAAGTCTCAATACCCTTGGGGGAGGAGGGCAGGGGGGAAGGGCCAGGAACAAGACAGATGGGATGCCCATGAGAACTAAGCCACTCACTGAAGACAACCTTAATTGGCAACTGGGAATAAGCTGAATTATCTGCTTATAAAAAGGAGAGATTCTTAGAGCTAGCTTAGAGCCATCAATTTTCTTTTTTCTTTGCATCTGTGTATGTAGGCCTTATCACCGTCATCATCTTGCTGTCATCTGCTCTGCATCTTTCCCCTTTTCAGAGTAACTTGTTTTGTCTTGTTTGCAAGGATAGTGTAAGCTCTTCAAGACAGAAATGATATTGTACTGCATGTACTTTACAGCACCTAGCATTGTAGAATGTTGACTCTGTGCTTTGTACTATTACAGTACAAACAGCAAAAACAGTAGTGAGAAGGTCCTTAGGGCTTTGACAAGTTGTGCCAGATTCCCTTTCTGAGAGATGGAGCCATTCATTAGAATTTCTCAGTACAACTGTTTGGGGGAGGGGCATTGGTTTTTGGGTTTTTTTCAGTGTTAGTTCTGTGTGTTTTGGGCAAATCAGTAGTATCTGTGAGGTATTAATACTTCAAGGATATTACCTAAAATATTTATATTCTCTCTGATATAATCTTCTGAGCAATTGCAAAAAAACCCACAACATATCGTGTATTCTTCAAATACTGTCAGGGTTCCTACATGTCGTCCACTCTGGAGAGAAAAAGATAAAATTATCCCCCTCAATGCAAGACTGCACTGAGCCATGTGATGGGTATCAAGCTGCTGCTGTCAATGACCTAGCTGTGCAGCAGCCCTTTGGGCTGAAAATCTCAGCTGGGATAATGTGCTTGATGCTTCCTGACAGGCTTTTACTTGGGATTCCCTGATCCCTAGGGCACTGCATAAGACTGCTGTCTGCCTCTCCTTTGCTCTTCAGTTATCAGTGGAAAGAGAGTGAATATATGAACTCAGACACAGCATTTGTGCCAGAAGCTCTGAGGAGATTTTGCAGCTAATGTGAGTAAGTTGCTGTGAAAGAAACATTTTGAAAGTGTCTCTCCACAGAATACATGGATTTGCAGGAGTGAATTTGTTGATAAATCTTTCTGGGGACCCTACAGTAATTGCATATTTCTCCACTATGAGTGTTGCTAATGGACACAAAGCCTTTCTGTTAGTCCCTTTGTTGCCTTCCAGTCTCACCTCTACAGAGAAGCATTGTCAGAAGGGCAAACTCTCTTTCTTGTCATCGAGTTTCTCCAGCCCACCTTAGAAATGGGATTTCAATACCTCCTGTCCACTGTGCATGGGGTATGTGTTTCGTATGAAAGCTATGGAAGATCTGGGGGTTGTGGATAACTCTATTTATGATTTGAATTACGTTAATTTTGTCTGGAACCTGTAGATCTGTCACCCAATGTTTTTATCATAGAATTGCTTTATGGCAGAAACAGTGTTGGGATTTTGATATGACAGCCAGGATCTATGAAATCCTGATTTTCCCAGAGTTGTTTCTGTGTAATAAACATTGCAACAAGTCCTAACCTGACAAATATGCTGATTGGGATAACTGCTGTTGAGTAAACAGCTGGAAAAAATGCATATATTAATTTCAATAACACACTTATTCCCACTGTAGTTGTACATGTTGCCAATATATTAGAAAATGCAATATTTTCTTACCATGTTCCTGAGAATCTTACAGATGAGTGGATACTCAGATGTGTCCCTTGCAAGGAAATACAGGGGAGGAAAAAAGGTAAAGAATCTTTTCGGTAAGCAGGATTGTCTTGGAAGACTTGTAGCAAAGCAGTAACAGAATTGAACTTAAAAGAAAGCATTTACCAGTGATGCTGTATGTGGTAATATACTACACATAAGAAGCTTCTCATACCATTTTGGTGACAGAAGAATCTGCAGGATGTGCCATAGCATATGAATGGTAGCACTTGATATCAGCATCTTGTCAGCACAGGGGAGTTATCTGTGATAACTCTGCACTTATACACTGACTTGACCTGCACTGTGCTCTTGCTCTTTCAGGAGAGGTAATCACTACTTCCATGTGCTGTGGGATCAGGTTATGGTGCTCCTAGTATATATTCACTGGTGTAGCAGTGCAGTCTTTGCCCACTTCTTTCCTATTCCTTTACATTATGGAAATCACATATTTATTTGTGGTCTTTGTCAGAATAGTTGCAGCAGGAGTTGGCTGACTACTTTATGGAGACCTTAAGTAGTTGAGTATATTTTATTTGTTCTTACAGCCTTGAAGGTTGAAATGCAACACATCTGCCATGAAATTGAGCTTCCTTTAGGTTAAAGCCAACTGCATACAGGCAGTGTGGATAGCCAATAAAACTGGAAAGAAAAATTTGAAATTTCCCAAAAGCCAAAGTCCAGGAATGTGGCAAATGCTACAAGTGTCAAGACCATATATATCTGAGTTAACTGTGTTTGTGCTTTTTCTCTGGGCTAGAGTTGAATGTACTATCCTCTCTCTAGCTTTAGTTTTAAACTCTAGTATAATTCTTGTTTATGCTTCCAATTTTTTTATTGCTTTTCATCATAGTTGCTGATATTACTAGTACA
Source organism: Ifrita kowaldi (assembly GCA_013398055.1). Lineage (NCBI taxonomy): Eukaryota > Metazoa > Chordata > Aves > Passeriformes > Cinclosomatidae > Ifrita > Ifrita kowaldi. The sequence goes on from VZRS01007233.1 coordinate 13,989, forward strand.
AATTTGGAGAAGTATATGATCCAGCTGGGAGTTAAAATCAGAGGTTTTTGACTTCAAGTGTATGAACTTATACAGGCTGGGAGATGAACAGATTGAGAGCAGCCCTGCCAAGAATGCCTTGGGGATGCTGGTGGATGAGAGGCTGGATATGAACTGGCCATGTGCATCACACCCTTTTTGGGATGCCAAGGGTTTTGTGTTTAGTTTTACTTTCTCCATCAATTTGCTTTCTTTTAATATCTGTGGTATTGGCTAGTTCCTACCCCGTTCTTGCATTTCTTACCATGTATCTCTGCTGTGGTTTTGTTTGTGTCCTTGCAGAAGTGAAAGGGCCCTCAAGTCAGAATTGGGGAGCTCTGGAAATCTTACATTGCCCATCTTCCACTGAGGAAAGGTCTGTAGTAGAGTTTGCTGTGATGCAAATTAGTTATTCAATGCTGGTGTAACTGTTTGACAGCAACTTTCTCCATCATTCTGGAAAATTGCTCAGTTGTGCTTTCTGAGTCAGTGCTGGAATATATAGGAAAAGATGAGAAAGATAAATAGAGATATATACACCACAGATGTAGTGGGACTACTTACAGTCTTTTGCATACAGTCTGCAATGTGTATATAAAGCAGTAATCTCACCTCATGCTTGGTCACATGCTGCAAAGATTGGATTTCCTGCAGTTTCTCTAAGTATTTTGCAGAAAACTGTTTTAGTAATGTGAAATTGGCAACTGGAATTCAGTAGAAATGCACATGAGAATAGCAGCTTTGGAAAAACATAACAGTGTAGAAAGTTTGGTACACATTGGTGTTTTTTCCCATATTATATGTGGGGTTTTTTTAACTATTCTTAAGAATTAAAGGCATAGTTTTATATTTTTCTGTTAGTAATATTTTCTTTTTAACATACTATTTCCTCCAATAAAGCTTTTGGTGTCTCAAGCCGTAAGAGTACCACTGTTGGATACATGATAACTTCATGAATAGCAATACCTCTCTCTGTATTACTAACTCACATAGTTTAGTTCTTGTTTTAATGAAGCACTTTGGCATGGGTCTAGGCTACTTTATGTATAGGGGAGATCAGTTTTAGAGTTCTTGGCTTCCATCTGTCTAAACCTGTAAGACTTTCTATTAAATTGGAATCAAGTAGTGTAAGTTTGATGAACACTTTATTTTTTCCCATGAAGATCTTTAGGAAAGATGGATCAGAATTGAAGTTGGGGTTATTTTTGTTGTTGTTGTTGGTTTGGGGTTTTTTCCCAGTTTTGTGTTGTTGGAAGGACTTTTGTGTTTATTCTTAGGCTGCAAATGTTGAGGCATCACAGAAAACCTTGAGGAACATTTCTAATTGCTTTGCTAAGAATGTATGTGTTCCCTTGTGGACAAGGCCAACAAATGTAAAATTTTTCCTAAATTAGATATGCCAAACTGTAAAAATCAGCAAATGCTTGCAGCAATGGGATCTGGTAAGATCCCATAATAGGATTCCTTATCCTTTACAGGATAAAATCCCTTAACTGTCTGTATCTCCATGAATACCAAACACTAAAAGCAAGCCTGAAAAATGTGTTTTTAAAATGTGGTTTATCTTCCTTTTCTTTAAAAACAAAACCAAACAATAGCAACAAAAGTCTAGCTCCTAGAAACCTGCATGTGTTCAGAGAACCTGAGATTTTCTGTGCAGTGCCATATTGAAACCATACAGGTCCCAGAATACATTAGCTTTAGAGACTTGCAAGAACCAGGTGTCCTGCAAAAGTAATGTTATTGTGTATCTTCAAGTGAATTAAACAAACTGTAGCTGGTCAACACTGTAGCCAAGCAGTTGTAGTGAGCACAAAGTGGTTTAGCTAAGCAATCTCTAAATGCAGAGTTAGCATTAATGTCAAATGATGTAACTTCATCTATATTAAAGAATTTTGGCAAGGTTCATTTGTTGCCATGATGAAAATATTGGAAGCTGCTCAGTCTTTGATGTGCTATAGTTCTTGCCAAGGCAACTGAATAGGTGAGAGAGTACTAGTTGTAAATTTTTTCTTCTGAAATTCTCCAGTCAAACCAAGACTGAAATGAGCAACTATAGAATCTGTTTGCATGGCACCAGTGTTGAATCTCTCTGGAATAGGTATTCAGTTATATTTCAGTATTTCATGGATCATCACAGTCATAACATGATTGTGCAGCTACCTTTTAAAATAACTAAAAGGCTAATTTATAAAGCATGGAACTGTCTTACAACAGGAGATACAGGAGACTTCATGCAGAATGGAGCAAGCAGGCCCTTACTTGTACTTGTACTTTGGCCTCAACTTTCTGAGAAGTCAATTTGCCTTTACTTGGCATTATGCTTTGATCTCAGGAGTTCAAGATCAGTGCAGTTCCTCAATAATTTTCGAATTCATACTCCTCCTTTGGTGGTCAGTTATGCTTTGGTATCAAAATCCATCTCCAGCCGGTGTCAATTCCATAGCTACTTTCAGATCTGTTAGACAAGAGGAAATCAGAATGTTACCTTGTGTGGCTTGTGTTTTTCATAGTGTTTTTCATCTTTGTGCCATCTTCTCACCCTTGCCATAGGTTCACTATATGGTTTCTGCAGCATCTTGGAGCTCGTGAATGAATTCCACGGCATGACAGGGAGGACAGAAATACTTGTTCGTTAATAAAAGAAGCCAAAGAATAGAGATCATGGCTGTATGCTAAGGAAGCTAATAGAGGACTTGAATTTCCCATACCCTCAGAATAGAGAGGGTTATAGAGCAGTTCAGTAAGGAGTTCTCTTCTTGCCCCAAAATATCAAGTTGGACCAGTTTGAACAAATACTAAATAGATTAGCTGGAAGAGTTATCAGTTTTCCTTGTGTAGTTATAACTCTGGATTGGTTTAATATTTATGTATTTAGTTTAGGTTTGGGCAGAAAAAGGCAGGTTTTTTTGAGGGAAGCTGGGTAGCAACTTGCAGTGATCTCCATAAAAGCTAGTTATAATGGCATTCGTGCAGCTGTTCCTGTGGTGCGCAGCTTACACAGTTTCCTACTGTAAAAACTAAACCTCTGTTTATACCAGCAAGACCTCTCCAGACTTGCTGAAACACCATGCAGTCTGAAATTGTACCTGGTCAGACTGAAAGAGCTGGTCATGGGTGATTGATGCTTATCTGTGAAGGCTTCTTTACTTTTCCCTTAAGCACCTTGGAGGGCTTCTGCAGGGCTCTTTACGGTCTTTCATTGTGTGCCCTTTCCCATCTTCCTGAATACTAGGCTTCCCAGCTCATAATTCTAAGAAGAAGCTTTATTTCACAGTAGAAAGGGGCCCCAATATGTGGCCTATTATATCCGTATCAGCTTGCTTACCCTTTTCAAGCAGCTATTGTGTTTTAATAGGGCCCTGCCTGGCAGGGGGAGTCCTTAATTCCTGCTATATAAGATTGGTCAGCTTGAGTTACAGCAAACTGCAGGATGCTGCTCTGATCAAAAGGCCTCTGTTTTTAGATTCCCGTGTCCCCCCGCTTCGCATTTGCCTTTTTTTTTTCTCTCTCTCTTTTTTTTTTTTTTTCTTTTTTAATCCTGGGCTAATAATTCAACACACTACGGTCATTTTGGCTTGTGATTTGGAAGCCTTGAGGTGTTAAATTACTGACCTAGCATATGAAAAATTAAGGGAGGGGGACTCTAAAAAAGATAAAGGCTTTCTGGGTAATAACAAGCAAGCACAGCAACTCCTTTAATCCTTTCCTTCTCCAGAATCTGTAAACTGGTCTCAGAGGGTTTGATTTGCTACAAAGCAACATAAGAAAGCTTGTTCACTGCCTACTCTGAGCTGTGTCCCAGCTGGTGTGGTTCATTTCCTTCATCCCAGTACATGGGATAGTCTCTGTACCACCTGTATTAAGTCTGCCATGGATACAGAGATTCCTAGCCTATATCAAAAAGTCTGAAAATACATTGTTAAAATTTGTGTCACTCCTTTCCCTCTTTCCACATTCTTCAGCTGAAGTAAGCTTGAGTGGGTGAGACAGAAAGGATCTCAAAAAATCCAGTCTCTGTGTTTGCAGTGTTATACCACCCAGTCTTGCCAAAATTTTGTAGTGTTAATGATTTCCTATCTGCCTGGTTGTTAAAAAAAACCAACTATTTTTTCTTAAAGCCAGTCTTCAGGAATAACTTTTAGCATCTGTTTTGTCTTAACACATTTCCAAGAAAATGCCTAAAAAGCACTGCTAATTTCATTAGAGGAAGGTGGCGGTTTCCTTGAGGCTGACCTCAGTGTCCCAAGTTCTAAGATCTGTGGAATTTTAAAAGTGCTTGATACAATGGCTTTGAATTGAGGATTGGTAATGGTCCTACACTACCTTCCAAGGGGGATAGCTAAAGAAACAGTCCAATGCTTCATCTGAATATTGCAAATATTGTAGTACACTTAAACCAATAGGTGAAGAATAGAATGGTCGTAAACTACATTCATACAGCAGTAATCTAATCAGTACAACAGTGATTTTTTTTAAACCCAGTTATGCCTACAGTTTTAAGTGTTTCCTCTCAGGGTTCCTTCTAGGCAAGGTAAACCCCACTTTGCTATTTCAGAGCATAGCCTTGGGCTAAGTGTGATTGGTCATTTGGGGATGCTTTGTTGTAGATAGGTTATTTAACAACAGAAATAGCCTGTTTTTTAAAGCCTTTTGTATTTCAGTATTTTCTGTTGCTAGAGTTAGTTCATTGTTACTCATTGTACCATAGTCTCTAATCCTAATACTCCTGGTTATCCCTACTTACTGTGCTTCAGTTCACACAGTGAAGCAGTCTTGGACCTCTGGGTTCCTTTCAGATGGAGCTAAACTGAAAGACCTGTTCCTTCTGCAAATGAGCATTCAGTCAATGGGACTAGATTAGAACTAGTCCAGAGCATGTGTCAAGATAAAACAAATCCCGGGATGCCCACAATGTTGACATCAAATCCTCCACACTTTTTCTCTACAGACGTTTCGGTCAGTCTAAACATAGCCTCTGATAGCAACTTTGCATTTGAGACAACCTTCTTTTTGCTTAAGACACCCAACTCTGTGTTAATGACTTAGACACTTGTGTAGCTGGCAGGAAAAGGGGGGTGTGTGCATGTATATGTGTGTGTGATTGTGTGTAAATTGTTCATGCTGAAGAAGCCTTCAAAATTGTTTTCTTCATCGTATTCTTGATAGAAAATGCAAGCAGTAATGCTGTAAGTTAAGGAAAAATGGTCATTGTTCCTTGTTTTCCATTTGGTAGAGGAGGGGTCCTGTGAGCTTGTTCAGCTCTTTGCATGGTAACCAAAGGCGGCACCTGCTAGGGGGACAGCAGGGTCCTGGCAAGCTCCTCCGTCCTTCTTGGGACTCTCTGCATTGTGCATATTTGGCTTTGCCTGAGTTCAGCAGGCAGAGGCTAACTTCTATAATGGGTTTCAACTGAGATGTTACCATAGCATCCTGGGGCTTTTACAATCTATTTAGAAGTCCAAAGGTTTGAAAAGAGTGCTTGAAAGTTTCTGAACTTTGGCAGGTTGCTGAAATGTAATTACACAAAAGACAAAGCCTTATGAAAGCTGCTCTGTTCAGAGAAGCAGCACCTGAGTGCTAGAATTCCCAGCATAGCCATTTTCGAGAGCTGGTGCTGTTTTATCACAGTCTCCTCCCAAAACTTTTTTCTTCCTCTCACGTGTATAGGCTAACCCACAAGCACAGCCTGAGTGTGCTGCAAGATGCAGCCTTCTCAGCAGTGGTATTGGAGGAGACTGTTCCGGGGTTTGGCTGCTCTGGTGCACATGAAGGAAAGGAGTGAGAAAGCATCCTGAAGCCCCTACTGTAAGAATTTCTTTAGATCTCCCCATCAAGTGAGAGCCTTGCTTTATTCTTCTCTCGTCTTTCTCCGGGATTTTCGCACAAATGAATGGAAAAGGCTGTTTTGTTAACAGAGTATCCAGTTGCCTAACAATTCTTGTGTGAAATATGAGTGCTCACAGTAAACTGGTGTTAACTAATGAACATTCAATTCAATTTGTAGTCTTGGTTTCAGCAAGACAAATAAAATCACATGATTAGTAACTGTTGTTACTCTTCTAATTTGCCTACTCTACTGGTAATGTAGAGGACTGAAGCAATCATTAGGTTTGCAATAGGAGGCTTGCAGAGTTGTTGAAAGCTTCCTTCTGGACGGAATCTCTTGCAGATGGCTGCACTTTAAATGTCTAAAAGGGGAAAAAGAGAAGTTAACCAGAGAAGTGAAAAGTTATTTTCCCTGCTTCTGGGTTTGCAAGCCCATTCGTAAATGATTGAGGATAAAGTAATAACTTGTTGAGGTACCCTGTTTTTTTCGTAAGTCTTTCTTCTTCTAATGTGCTGAAAACTCTGGCCACTTAGCTTTGCTAACAGTATGAGCTGTTCAGTGAGAGGAGGACAGATAGAGCAACCCTAAAGGAAGAATCTCAGCAGCTGTTAAACTTGCTGAGAATGACTGAGCTTAATGGTTAAGTTTGTTCCTTTATTGTTGACATCTTGCTTAAGCCATTCCTCTGAGTGCAGCTTGTTTCATTTTTGTATTCAGAAGGAATTGGAAAAGACATCTGTTTGCATGTATATAAAAATCATAGGTAAGGTGTTGGTCATACTCCCTACCTGCTGTTGGAATACATATAACAACTTTGGGTTGTCATAATTTCTCTTTCTTCCAGAATTGTTTACCTGTAAGATTACCACATTTGTGGTAACTTCACCTCTGGGCAGCTGTTAAAGAAAAGGTGGCCAAGTTATTTTGGTACTGCCCATCTACCCATGATAAAGGAGTTTCAACATATGTTGTTTATTCAAAATATATAGTGTTCCTGTCCCTTGTAGTGATCTTGACCCTGCCTGAGAACAGATCTGTTGATTTGTTTTTGGGCTGCTTGTTGGATAGCTCCATCACGGACTGGCTCCTTTGAGCTGAACTTCTACTACTTGTAAAAAGGCATTTATAACATAGGGTGTCTGAAATGTAGCATCTTAACTGGGATAAAATTCTGACTCCCAGGCTTGCAATCTTGAGCTTTTGGGGAAAAATCCTTCCATTGTATAGTTAAACAAAATCCTCCTTTGCTCAGCTAGCTGGCGGCACTTGGCTGTCAGCACATCCAGGTGTGCTGATGTTCCAGCATATCCACCCACTCTTTTAACAGAGTAAGCAACAAATGATATCATACCCTTCTGCCTGGTAGGTTTAGAGCCATCCCATGCTGAAAATGCAAGCAACTAGAGTTTTTGCTTATTAGAAGTAAGGAGTAATATAGTAGGGCTGTCTGCTGTGAATTAATAGTATGTTAGCTTCATGCCTGGACCTTTGCATTACAATTGTGCCAGGATCTGCTTCCAAAATTTGCATGTTCTGTAGATGCTCTGAGCAGCATAATTTGGTGCATTTAATTGTATCATTGTGCCTTCATTTTCTTTCTCTTCCAAAATGTCTGCCTTATGTGTGTTATCTTTCTGAAAGCTGCCTTCTTCTATTACACCAAGTTTCTTCTTTTTCATCTGTATCCTTCTTTTCTCCATCAGTCTGTCAAATCATCAGCAAAACAATGCAGATGAGAAATTAAAGAAGTCATACAGGCTGTGGTTTGGGATGAGAAGATCTGAAATTCCATTTCCAGCTTTGTCGCAGGCATCTTGTGGGACTTTTTGCAAGTTACTCTACCTTACTCTGAACTTGTTCACTCTATGACAGTGAGCGACAGCACTTTGTAATGAATACCCTTTACTTGCAATGATAGTCTTGTAATTTTGGCACATTTTGATCTGGCACATGATTTATTTATTTACTTTTATCTCTTGGGACAGTGGTTGTGCCTTACTTTGCATGAATAAAGTTTCATAAATATGAAATACTGTATTTGTCCATGATATTTACAGAAAGAATAGTTCTAATTCTGGGATTTTTCTTGAGTGATTCTTAATTATAAGGAGATTGTACTTACTTTATTTGAGTTACATTTCCTTCTGCGTAGGGGGGCTAGAAACTGTGTTCTGTACTGCCTTTCAAAACATGACAACAGGTTCTGTTTGCTTGCTGTTTGAGAGCCAGGACATTAAAAATGAGAAATTGTGATTCCTTTTTTAAAAATTGAATGGCTTCTCTACACACACACACACACGGCCCCAGTTGTTACATGACTTTTTAAATTTTGCTCAACTCTGTCTGGTATAATTCTCTTTCAAATGTGAGACCCTTTTCTGTACTATGAAGGATAAAGTGATTTAAAGTCTTTATATTTAAAGAGGTGATTTAAAATTGCAAACTGAGAGGGTTCACACTGACCACCGGATTTTGTCTGTTGTGGAGATGGTACCTATGGAGAGGATCTGCTGTGATGAAAGTAAACTTGTATCTTTTCATTAATTCTCTCCTATGAGGGAGAGTTAAGCTTCTGTCCCAAGTGAATGTTTTAATGATCTCTCTGGAGTGTTTCAAAGCTTTGTCCCACTTGCATGATGCCAAGCGAAATGCACAAAATCTATCTTTGAGGCAACCCTGTCATTATACCTTTTGGTATATAATGTTTGTATTTGCATTTCTTTTGTTCTTGTATGTTGAGCTTTACCATGCCCAAAGGAGAACTTCTTGCACTTCAGAGAAACCTTTGTAAGACAAATGTTTGCTGTAATAAGTTAGCCTAAAGTGCTTGCAACTCATATTTTAGAAATTTATACTAAAATACAAAAATGTGAGTGTTGATTTGATGTTCCATCATAATGACCAGCTACCCTTTTCAAAATGCATTAGTGCTAATTGTTGCTTAGTGATGTGTCAATCAGCTTTTCATCACAACTGCAGTAAATTTTATACATCCAATAGTCAAGTTTCAGTAACCTAGAAATGATATCTTGAGGCTTCTCTTAAAGAGGATATTTTTTTTTGTGGCTTTAAAGAAAACTGTAATGAAAATAACAGTGAAGTTCAAGGGGTACTAAACGAAAGGGCATCTTCTGGTCAGATAAACAACAGTTACTCTTGGTGAACCATTTTCCAATGGATTGTTTTCAAATAAGTGGCTCTTGGACACTCCTTGCTGGGATTCTTTAGAATGAATTTTACTTTCACAAACCTCTAATTCCTATAATTAAATTTCAATGTGTGGTTTTTGCAAATAGTCTTCTCTCTAGAGAACAGATGGGTATAAACTTTGGAGATTTGGTTTCACAAAATGTAATGGCCAGTGGTTTTCCTGCTACTGTTCTAGTTGTTCCCAGAACACTGATGTTGGTTCAGCTTCCTAACGTTCTTGTTTTGACTTTATGTCCACAGTTTTAACAGCGTGCGGCAAGGAACACACATCTTGTTCCGTGAGTTCAGCTTTGTTCAAGCCACCCCCCATAACAGGGCATCTTTTCTTCGGACCTTCTGGAGGTGTTTCCGAACAGTGGGGAAAAATGGAGGCAAGTATTCCAGCATCTGCTGCTGTCCTGTTACCTTGACATGAAAATCATTAGCTAGGCTATTAATGCACTACAAATAGTGACCCTTCACATTGTGTTCTAATGTTCTACCGTTTTTAATGGGGAGACAACATCACATTTCCCTGTGGAATGGTTAAAAAATGCTCCCAGAATATAGTAGTGTAGAAGCACCTTCTTGCAGGGCTACTTCTGTTACAGAACAGCATGTCAAGCAGCAATAGATCAGAGGGAGGACATTGTAGGCCTGTGCATGGAGATGGATAGGGAAAAAAAGTGCTGGAGGTTGGTGGATGGGACCCAGAGAAGGTTAGAATATTGGGTGTAGAGCATGAGGGAAGGGGGTGCTGAGATTCTCAGCCAGTTGGGCTCCTGAGTGGTTTCATTAGGAACCTGCAGGAGGCTGGGTTACAGCCCTGTGGGGCAGTGAATGCTGCCACCTGAGCTGTGCCTGACTTGTCCTGGCATAGCTCCTAGATGATGCTGCAGAATCCTGATGGCTGTGGAAGAGGGACCACTGACAACTGTGTGACCTCTTCCCCACCCCTACCCACAAGGAAAAAGCTCCAATGCCAAAATAAATACTCAGCACTGTGCTATCATGTCTAGCTATTCTTATATTGCACTCGGTATATTAGGAATTACAGAATTGGCCAGAGTTCAAAACAAACTCCTGTAACTACATGCAATGAAAATTATGTTTTGTTTTAGTTTTTAATTTAGTATTTTAAGCAAATACACTGAAAGTTGCTGTACAAATATGAATGTTGGTGGGGTTTTTTTTTACTATAAGCCTCATTTTTTTCAGGCTATTCAGCCTCATTTCTTTTTGCAGGAAAGACTAGAACCATCTCTTAAGTATAGATAAAACCTTGCCTTCTGGCTAAGCTTTGCAACACTTCTACTTTTGATGATCCGAGTTGCAAAACTGTGAATAAAGACTTCTTTGACATATGCCATCTAGATCTTTGGCAATTAAACAATCATAGTTAAACATGACAAAATCTGTAGTAAGCTACTGAAGTAACTGACTATGCTGTCTAACACCTTCTCTGTGAGAGGTACTTTGTTATGTTATAAGTAATTTACTTTAGTTCAGGGATAATATTTCAAAGATTTCAGGTAAATTATATGATATGTATGTAGTAAGGACGTATCTAATTTGAGATCAGGTCATAGTCAGGAAAAATAAAATGTAGACTCCTAGAACATATTTCTATAGGGGAGTTAGAGATAATAGTGAAGAAGTCATCCACCAGAATTGCAGCTGTTAGTGTAAATGTTATTGAAAAATTGAGAAGAAGCTCTGTGATGGAAAATATCCACTACAGAACTTTCAGTGCAAGGCTTCATCAGGCTTCATTTATCCAGCATCGACCTCAGCCAGATGAAGGGCACCTGGATTCCTTGAAAAGAACAGAAAAGTTTTAGCTTTGTAATATCTCCTTTCTCTTTTAGTAGTTTTATGTGAATATGGAAGAGGCTGTGGAAGAAGGTGTAATCACCAAGGTACTTTGAAGAGAAAGGGTAATAAGCACAGGAACAAAAGCTCAGGTGGATGTAGCTATGCTCTGGCTGTGGCCTAAAAAGAGTTCAGTGTATATTTTTCTAACTTTGAAGTCCAGTAGCTTCACTTTTTAGTCTGTGTAAATATTACATGTTTAACTGTATATTTATACATTTATATACATTTTCTTTTTACACCAGCTAGAGACAGAAATGCATCACTTTAGATAAATTATAAATGTATAAATATAACATTATATAAAACAATATAATGATTTATAAATTATAAATATTACTATCAATATTTTCATCGACTTAGTCCAATTTCTCTGGTTCTCTAGCCATAATTATGGACCAGAACCTTGATATTTTTCATTTCAGTTTTACTTGCTATGGAAGTTTTTTTGTTATACCTGTGTGTAGGGGAACTCATAACATTCATGGCCACTTAAGAATTAAACTCATTTACTAAGAAGCCAAACCTGTGCAATGTGGTGGGTGAAATATGGTCATTAGCACACTCAGGCATAGACTAGACCTAAATTTTTTCCTTTGGCTGTGTTTGCATGGGAAACCTGTGCTGGAGCAGACTCCTGGAAGGAGCCGTGGAGAGAGGAGCCCATGCTGGAGCAGCTTTGCTGGCAGGACTTGTGACTCCATGGGGAGCCCAAGCTGGAGCAGTGCATTCCTGAAGGACTGCACCCCATGGAAGGGACCTACTCTGAGCAGTTTGTGATGAGCTGCAGCCCTTGGGAGGGTATCATGCTGCAGAAGTTTGTGGAGGACTGTCTCCCATGGGTGGAATGCTGTACTGGAGCTGGGGAAGAGAGCAAGGAGATAGAAATGGTGGAGACAATGTGTGACTCACTGACTACAGCCCCCATTCCTGGTCTCCCTGTATCATTTAGGGGTGGGAAGGTGGTAAAGAAATCAGGAGTGAGGTTGAGCCTGGAAAGAAGGGAAGACTGGGTGGAAGGTTTAAGATGTGGTTTTATTTCTTATTATCCTCCTCTGATTTCATTGGTAATAAATTCAATTTAATTTCCCCAAGTCGAGTCTGTTTTGCCTGTGATGGTAACTGATGAGTGATCTCTTCCTGTCCTACTCTTGCCCCATGAGCATTTAGTTATATTTTCTCTTGATCGTCATGTTGAGGGGAAGGAATGACAGAGCAGCTTTGGTGGGCACCTGGTGTCCAGCCAGGGTCAAACCACCACAAGGAGGTAGGTTAAGTTATAGAGTCCTGGAAAAAAATTCTGCTTATGGTTATACACTATGCAACAGAGCATGGGACAAACAACCTGCTGTTTCTGAAATTAGTAGCAATATAGCTTGGGCTAATATGATAATATTGCTTTTGAGACCTGAACTAGAATTTCTGCTTTTGATGCCCTGTGTCAGGTGTATGGAGTGTTATTCATCAAATGGCCGCTTTATGTCAATGGAATTTCTGTGTGCAGAAAAGGATGAAAATATGCCCTTTGTTTTCTACAACAAGATTCTGCTCTGTCCCAATTTTCTCTCCTGGGTTTGTTTCTGGGCAGGGATTGCTCCATTCTTTGTCACTGATTTATGTCTGTGAAGAACTATGAAGGCATCTTTTGTCTTCCTTTGTCAGAAGTATTACATTCACTAACTGCCTTGTCTTCTAGGATGTTCTTGGTTTTATTTATTCCTTTGTCATGAAAGGAATTTCCCCCTCTCTCATTTACTTTAAATTTCATTCCAGATTTGAATTTCATGTTTTAGGAGTGAGTGATGGCTTTCTTAATTTTCTCCATCTGTGGAGGGTATCCCTGATAAACTACGTAAATGCCAACCCTATGAGGGTATAGGTCTACCTAATAAATAACTTACATCAAAGCTTGTACCCTGGCTGGAGGGAAGCAAGAAGGAATATAAAAGATGTACGATGATGCAGTTTCCAAGCTTATACAAACTCACAAAACCCCAAACAAACAGAGCATCCATCTTTCCACTTTTGAGTGTTTAATTGGGATTTTAGAAAAGTAGACAAAATCTCACAAATGAGTGAAATGATTGCTTAATCTGGCTGCTAGTTGTTCCTCCTTGATGCAGGGAAATTTACTGCTTTGTCTGTCAGTCTTGAAATGACCATGCCTTGACTTGGAATGTGCATGTCATTCACCCAAGCAGATGCATCTAGCCATGAGTTCTCAAATGTCCAATAAGAGAGAAATCCGTCTGAACACAAGCAGTGCTTAAATATAACAATCTGTGTACGTGAAGAACCGTGTACGCAGTAATTGAAATGCACTAACATTACTGTTTCTCTTGGGAAATTGCTGTATATGTTACTTTTCTACTTAATTCCTTATCCTTTTGAATTACTGGGAAATAGCTCTTCATGGAGAAATATAGCAGATTTTATGTTATTTTTCCATGTTAGCTCTGCTACTTGATGGATTCTGGTTACATTGACCTTTATAAGTCCTTTAGTTTGGAGACGAGATTTATTTTTTTTTTTTGTCTCTGAATAGCAAGGAAAAATTGCTGACTTCAATAAATGTGATGATAACACTTGAAAATATAAAGAAAAGTTTGTTATTTGGGAATTTTTGCTTGCTTGCTTGTTTATTTTTTCTTAAGAGGATTTCTTTTTGGTGTTATGCTGGATCCATTTTACAGGATTTTCCAGTGATTTTAGAAGCTTAGTAAGATGCAGAGTTCTATTTTCAAGTGTGCATGAGCATATCTGGGATTCCATGCATCGGAAATGTGATACCATGACAAGAATGAAACAGATGAATGTGATCCAGTGTCAAGAAACTGAGGTTTCTTTGTGAAAAAAAACTTCACAGAATTTCTTATTATTGAATTGTAGAATATTAGTTGGAAGGGACCCATTGGGATCACTGAATCCAGTTCCTGGCCCTGCACAGGACAACCCCAGGACTCACACCATGTGCCTGGGAGGGTTTTTCAGATGCTTCTTGAACTCCCGTCAGGCTTGGTGCTGTGACTACTTCCCCTGGGGAGCCTGTTCCAGTGCCCAACCACCCTCTGGGGGAAGAACCCTTTTCCTAATATCCAACGTAAACCTCCCCTGGCTCAGCTTCATGCTGTTTCCTCGAGTCTTGTCCCTGGTCACGAGAGAGCGAAGAGATCAGTGCCTGCCCCTTCACTTCCCCTTGTGATGATGCTGAAGACCACCATGAGCTTTCCCCTCAGTCTCTTCTCCAGGCTGAACAGAGCAAGTGACCTCAGCCACTCCTCATACGGCTTTCCCTCCACACTCTTCACCATCCTTGTAGCTCTCCTTTGCATGAGCTCTAACAGCTTAATATCTTTCTTATATTGTGGCACCCAGGACTGCAGGTGAGGCTGCCCCAGTGCAGAGCAGTGCGGGACAATCCCCTCCCTTGCCCGGCTGGCGATGCTGTGCCTGAGGCCCCCCAGGACACGCTTGGCCCTCCTGGCTGCCAGGGCACTGCTGACTCATAATCCACTTTCTGTCAACCAGGACCCCCATGTCCCTTCCCCCTGGCACTGCTCTCCAGCCTCTCGTTCCCCAGTCTGTCCACACATCCAGGGCTGTCCCGTTGCAGGTGCAGAATCTGGCACTTTCCCTTGTTAAACTTCGTACGGTTGGTGAATGCCCAGACCTCTGATTTGTCAAGGTCTCTCTGCAGGGCCTCCCTGCCCTTGAAAAAGCTGACAGCTCCTCCCAATTTAGTGTCATTGACAAACTTACTTAGTATTCCTTTGAGTCCCACATCCAGGTCATTTATGAAGATGTTGAAGAGAACTGGGCCGAAGATGGAGCCCTATGGAACCCCACTAGTGAGAGCTCACCAGTCTGTTACCCCATTCACTATAACCCTTTGTGCCCTCCTTTTAACTTGTACCAATGATACACAACACTCACAGAGGTGGTTAGAGGACAGCTAGTGTTTGTTGAAGCATAATGATCAGTTAGCAACAGATTTCTCCCGGAGGAAGGCAGAATGGCCAGAAGTCTTGTTTTCCCTCTGCTTGTGCTTAAATTGACCTCTTGGAATCTATCTGACCTGCTCTTTTGAATTGTCTGTTCCTCAGGACTCTTTAATTAAAACTGTGCTTTCTCAGTTTAAACGGCCCCTGCAGAGTTCTGCTGTGAAGCCTCATAAGGTCAACATATGCCTCTCCCAACCCCCATGGCTTTCATGTCTTGTTGGTTCTCTGTTTTTAATTAAAAAGATTTTTCCTTAAATGCTTTCCAGCCAATTAGAGAAATTTTGCACTGAGAAACTTGTTCCAGGCTTGATGTATTGAGAAGTGAACAGAAAGCTCAGTCAGAACCATTGGCACTTCTTTTCTAGAGCCCCAGCTTTCTTTGGTGCTTTTCAACAGCTTTTCCCTTTCTTCTTTCTTTGCACTTCCCCACCCCCCCCAATTTAGAACTGCTTCCAGCAAAAATAGCTGTTGTTTGATACCTTAGATATAGCACTGAAATGTAAAACTGCTGCAGAAAGTATGTTAGTCTATATTGCTTGAGAATCCTTTTTGCGGACACTTGCCTCCCCTTCAGACAAAACGTACTGTTACTGTTCATATTGAAATAAAATCTTATAAAATGACCATGTTTCTTTCACATTCATCACATGGTGTGATGGCTACCTCTTTGCTTCTGCACGCTTGAATTAGGGAATTGGAAGCCTAGCTGTCTCTGGAGCTTGTGGAAAGGGAGGCTTACCATAACCAAGCGCACAAGCTATGTCATGAAATGAGAAGAGTGGTAAGCCTCTATGACTAGCTGTACTTGAGTTTGCCAGGAAGGCTAGATTCCTTACAAAAATGTAAGAAATATCTTATCTATGTAATTCATGTAACCTGGAGATTGAGAAGAGCTAAATGGACCACTCTTCTCCCAGCTCATTTTTGAAAGATGCTATTTTAATTCATTTTTGCTGACAAGATTACTTTCCTGAGGTTACAAAATCCCTTCCTTTGCTAGTGTCATTCTAATGCTTCTACATGTTATTCTTCATATTCAGTTACTCTGCCTTTTTTTACTCCCTCCCTTGTAAGCTTTTACGCTATCTCCATTTTTAGCTTAGCCAATCTCTGCTAAGTGGGATGTTTATTGTTGTCACAATATGGTGACAATCACAGTAAATATCAGAATCTTTTTTCCTTTCCTTTTTGTTATTAAAACCAAATCAAATTTTTATACCATGTTATTATAGGAAATCTTTTATGAATCAGTGAGGTCTCATAGTATGTTCTAAAGATAAGTAAGCTGTGAATTTTAATGCAGTGTTTTCTGGAAACTCATTCTGCAGTAAAATAGCCTTGGCTGAAATGATTGATCTCCAGCCTTACTCACGTCATAGTTCCTTCGCCCTACAGTTACAGCTGTTGCTATTTATGATTTATCAATGTAGCTCTGCCTGGAAGCACTGATGACTCTGGAGTATCAGGACAAAGGATTTCTGAAGCTGGGAAGAAATAAGTGGAGGATTATATTTTAGAGATGGTGAGATATATCTACCAGCATTGTAAGTTAAAACATCTGCATTACATAGATCTAAAATGTATTGCAGTAATCATTTGTAGAAGTGGGTCAGTGATGGAGTCTTCAGTTAGTCTCTCCCTGAATTCATTTCATGCCATTCTGTCAAGGCAGTTTGTGAAATTAAATGTAGTACATTGAAAATCCTCTTGTCTAATCTGGTTTGGGGTTTATTTTTTGCCCCAGTGTTATATTTCCTTTTCAACTGTCTCTGAGCATACACCAGCTCTTCTTAATATTCAAATGTTTTTTTTTCAATTTTGTATTCCAGATGTATATCTCTCTAAATTTTTTTTTTTAAAAACCAATTAACTTTTCTATTTGTTTCCTAATGTTTTTTGGCTATTTTGTGTCTTTTGACAGTTCTTCACTGGTTGTGTCATTGGCAAATTAAATTAATATGTTCTTTACTTATTGTCCCAGTTGAGCAAAACTTTTAAATGAGCAATTTAAATGTAACATTGTTGCATTCTGCCAAGCAATTACCCAAAATTCAACTGGTAATTATTATTACTATTTGCTTTGCAGTCTTCTGGCAAGTTTCCCATCCCTATGACAGCATTCTTATTCAAACCAACTGAAATGGATTTTTTTAATTAAGATTTTTTTAGGTTCCAGTATAGTCTTGAAGAGTTAGTATTCCAAATTGTGGGGAAGTTTCCTGGAACAAAACTAGTTCTAGACTGTGTGACCCGGCCTGGGATTCTGAATGCGCCATGTTTCTTATATTAAATAAACTTGGTGTATCTCTTCTCTCACTTGTGATATGTCTTGAAAGATGATCTGCACACTTCATATGCATAGGCGATCATCCAGAAGAACATCTATGAAGCCATAGTTTCATTAATTAGTATGTTTTATGATATTGCTGACCTATTCTTCAGCAGCAGAGATGCTAAAAAGGAGAAAGAGGTAGAGAAAGCAGATGAAAATCTTGTTGTATCTCAATTCCTTCTACTGTGACTTTCTGCAAAGAGGTTTTAAGAGAAGAGTCTCTGTGAAGCCCACATCTGCTTTCAGCACAATGTCAGCTCTTAGTCTCCCCTGAGAGTTCAAAGTGCCTAAACTGAGGAAAACATTATCTTCATCCCTTGTCAGTGAACCCTAAAGCATACTTCTCTCCTTGCTGTTGGCTTCAAGTGTGTGTCTATGCCGTGTTTATATAGACAACCTAAGCTCAGGGTTTGTATTTCCGTACGGTACAATTCAGCACTTTCTCAAGAAACTAGCTTGGGACCTGGAAGCTGCAGAGCTGTATTGCTCTGACAGCAGCCTGAGCCTAGTTGATCTGTCTCAGCAGATCAACTGACATACGGGGAGTGTTGTTATGGTGTGTCTGCGCTCATTTCTGTGGAATAAACTCTGGCATCCCTGTGTTGAGCTGCTGTGAGCAGTGTAGATACAATCTGAGGAGGAAGACTGGGAAGGAGGAATGTGTGTTCAACATGAACAGAAGAGTAAGGACTCTCCTTTACACATATGCAATTAAGTCTTTGACGTAGCCTTGGTACTAGGAGTTACCATTTTAAGTGAAGAGATAACTACCTTTTTAAGTATTGTTGTACAGCTACACAGAAAATCTCTGAACAAATAATTTTTGTGTCTTTGTCATCCAAGGTTCTTCTTCAGCTTTTCTCTCTGATGGTCTTGTTATTTATAGTTTCCATCACTGCAAATTCACTTCCTAGCTTTCCTAAATTAACCCCATTGATTTATATAGTGTGCGCCTGACTCTACAATATGTGTCTCTTATTGGGTTGAGCCGACCTGACCTATATCTAGAAGTTTCTTTCTGTTTGTTCATTGGGAATTTGCACAACTACAATCTCTAACCCCCTGTTCTTCCGCTTCTTCTATTAGTTATACTCACAAAACTTTACATTCAGTTATTTTGATAAAATAAGTTTGGGTGTGCCATTTCTTTTTTTAGAGGAACTGGTTTTTCCCTGTGGTGTTAAAAGGACTGACTGAATTTCTGTTTATGTAACTATATTACTGGACTCTTCCAGTAAGCCTTTTCTTGTTAGGCATAAGAGATAATTGGATCCTAGAAACTTAAAACCTTTCAGGAAGTCCCTACTTCGCACTTTGTTTTGAAGCCTTGGTTCCATTCAGTGTGTCCGTGTTTGACTAAAAGTGTGATGTTGAATTAGTTTAGCTAAACAATACAGCCATGCTTAGGTATAGAAATTCTTGCATCCTTTTAAAGTTGCCTTACCTGAGTAAACATCTGTAAGTCTGGTTTAAATCAGTATGATCATGTATAAAGTTGTTGTAAATGATGAAAATGATTGTTGGCTTATACTTTGTTATGCCTCTTTCAAGGATCCTAGATGAGTATCAGTAGAAGTGATCTGCATGCATGATTAGTACTTTGATATGCTACTGCTACTCTGTGAAATGGGGATAAGGTACTACTATGGAAAACCTGTAATCTGCAAATGAGTTATGAAATGTCATCTTTAATATTTATAAGTTAAGCTTGATCCATTTTGAATTTGTCACAGGACGTGATTGTGGTAATGTACAGTCTGTGATACCTTCCTTCATAAGCTGATCTGAGAGTGATTTGCATTCTGTGCTCCTGCTAAGCATGAATCTCATAACTTCTGCTGGGAAAATGGACCTTTCTTTATCTCAGATGAAGAGACACTTAAATATCGATCTCTTCTTGACCCCTTTTTCTCTTTAGTGCCATATCTCATAGGATTCTTCCAAGGAGATCTCCGAAGTCAATAAAGACTGCTCTCCTGAAATCCAGGGCTGTGGTCCTAATTGGCAGGTAGATACATTTCTGAAACTTCTATGAAATGGTTTTTCAGGTATAAAGAAAAAGACATTAGAAATGCTTTGGGCACAGGAAAAGCTTCCACGGAAGTTCACACTTTCCTAGACTGCAATGTCAGTTAGCCAAAACCGAAAAATCTGTAGGATAAAAGCTTTGCTAATTCTAGTGCTCACAGAGATACTTGTCAAATCTTGTCTTCTCTGAGGTTTTCCTGCATTAAGGTTCAGACCCAGAAGCAGTCAAAATTTACATCAGCTAATTTAATGAATTTGTACAGATTCTCCAACAGAACTTGGATAATATTTGTAATGCAGTAACCTGGTGTTTCTCAATGGAAGAAGCCATAGCATCAAGGGGGGCTGGAGAGAACATGGAGTACACAATAAACCTAAAGGAAACTGAACATCTGAAAAGAGGTTGCCTTTTTTTTTTCTGTTTGGAAGTGCAAGTATGTGAGGTTCCGAAGTGTTACTAGTGTTGGTTTTCATAGAGGGAGGAGAGATGTCAGGAAAGGCAATATTGTCCTGAATAGAATTACAACTCTTCCCCTTCAGTTCCTTTGTGTTGTAGGACGAACTCACTGTGAGCTATAGTCATCCTCTTCTTTAGTCAGCTCTTTACCTGCTCATTTTTTATTAATTATCTCTGTTTTGATCATCTGTTTGTCAAATATTTGTTTCCTTCCAGTTGTGGTATATGCTTATCTGCTACTAACTTTCTCTGTACTCTTTCTGCTAGATTTAAGGTATTGGATATTCAAAGTGCTCCTCTACTCTTCAGTCAAATTTCCCTTATATAATTCCCAGAATAACTTATGCATTATCTGAAAAGAAGTCAAGCTGTCAGTGCTTTTGGCATGAAGCTGTCTCTGCATCACTATCTGATGTCAGAAACAAAGCTTTTTCTTTATTTCCTCTTTCTCATCCCCATTCCCCATGCTGCTATTAGGTATTTCTTCATTCTGCTGGCAGAGGCAGAGGGATAGCTGTGCTATGAAAAGTTACAATGCAAAGCAATGCTAGTTAACGTGATTAGGATACCGAGCAGTTAATATTGAAGCTTATTCCTGAAAGAATTTAAATTTTTCTGTCTACTTTGATTGGAAACTTCTTTTATCAAACCCTTGAAATGACTGAGCAAGTGTAATTGTCCTTAAGGTGCTGAGAAGTGTTTCGTGGCTTTCTTCTGTGATGGACAGGACCTCAAATGTGATGTCTTAATTTCAGAATGATGATTATTGATAACACTTTTCTGTACATGCTCTCTAAGGATCTCCAGGTATTTTACAGACATTAGGGAATGAAGCTTCCCAAAATTCTTGACAATACTATTTTCGCTTCAGAGTTCCAGAAACTGAGACAGAGAAAGGAAGTAATTCGCTGAAGTTCGCATAGTCAGAGCTCAAGATGTTTGGCCTTTTGATATATTACTTCAATTTTTTATACTAAAGTTGTATTTTTTACAGATACAGGATTGTTTTACCGTGAAACAAGTAGGAAAACACACATATGTTACTATAAAGCAACACCATCTAGACAAATTGTTTGTAAGAATCTGTCATCTTTTCTTCTTTTTGAAAAGTTTTGAGAGTACTCATTGTCTTACTAGAATAGTAGATCACTGTGCATGAGCTGTGTGGGATGATGTAGGATGCATTTGTAATTGTTTCCAAGTTTGATGTTACAGCCCCCTTTGCTACATGCTTTTCTCAACAGTGTCTTTAGAGCAAGATAGAAATCAGTTTAGTTAACATATGTCAGCAAGTTCATCATCTCTGTTGTAGAACCACATGCTCAGTAGCATTTTCCTGACAATTCTTCGCTCTTCAGGAGGGGAAGGTTATTTCATGTGTGTGCAGTACTAATGTCTACTGTATCTGAAAGTGCCTTGGTTCATAAGCAGTCTGGTGCTTAGCTGGTAACTGTATCACTTAGAAAGGCAATCTTGGTGTACAGAAGTTGCTGGCTTCTAAAGTAAAATTGGCAAGAGATTTTCCCTTTTGAAGGAGCTCAAAATAGAAACTACTTCATATGCTGAAGTATATTCTTTATTCATGTTCCCTCATTGTAAATTCAGACTATTTCCCTTTTATATAGAGGTTGCAGTCTTTTGTTGTTTTTGCTTAGCTTCAAAGTACCAACTAGAAGAGTCTTGTTCAAATGTGTTGTTCTTCAAGGGACCACCTTATAAAATAGCAGACTGTTCTTTCCCCTTGGGTCCAGCCTGCTAGGCAAGTTGCATGCCATGTCTAGTGAAAGATTTCTTAAACATATCTGTTCTGTGAAGGGCCATCTTCTGAGTTCTTTCATTTAAAGAGTGAAACTATGAAGCTTAGAACCTGCTCTGGCTGTGTCATGTCTTGCTGTTTATCTGGAAAAACAGGCTTGAAAGCTGAACTCTGGGTCTCAAACCCAGCAAAGTGGGATTTTGGCATTTGCTCTGAAGAGGCTATTCCATGGGAAAGTTGAGTGTGTGCGTGGTGTAGCTAAAGCCAAAACTAAAGAATACCTGCTGGAGCTTGTCCGTTGTTGCAGGTTGTGTCCATCATGCCTTGTCCTGTGAGTATACAAGTTTGATGCCCAAACTTGAAATCTAATGCACTTCTTTCGTAGTCAGCAGAGAGTGCCTGATCCATAGGCATTGTTTTGAATAGTTCAGATGGGCTTCTGGTCACTATCTTTCTCCTGTTGTTTACACTAGGAGTTTAGGTGGAACAGCCTTTTCATTGGGGCTATAAATTTGATGCTTGAAGAGACGCAACTTAAAAATTACATTTCACTCTGCATTTCAAATGTTTTCTGTTTTCCAGATTAGTACATGAAACCCTTAACAAAATGTGTCTTTCTAATGATGCTGTGTTAATTTATTCTGGCACTCACTATTCTGTAAAGTTCATGAATAAACCTTTTAGGAAAGTTTTTTATTCCATGATGCTTTTCTTCCCTTACAAATCTTCCCCAGCTTTTGTATCCAAAGTATCCCCTAAGCAAAGCAAATGGAAGTGAATACTATATTAAATCTTAATAGACTAGAGGAGTTAAGAAATGAATCAATGGTCACTGAAATCAACTTTGTAATCTCTTGAAGTATTTCCTTTGAACCTCAGCTAAGATATCTTGCAGAACTAAAATTAAAGAAAAAAGTCTAGTAAAATGTTCTTTATCTGTTTCTTGGTAAGTAAACACTGCTAGCTTTAGCAGATTGTGGTGGGTTAACCCTAACTGGATGCCAGGTGCCCACCAAAGCTGCTTTCTCACTTCCCCTCCTCGGCTGGAGAATCAGGAAGAAAATATAACTAAAGGCTTGCAGGTCAAAATGAGGATGAGGAGAAATCACTCACCAGTTACTGTCATGGGCAAAACTGACACGACTCGTGGAAATTAATTGAATTTATTACTGATGAAATCAAGAGTAGGATAAAGAGAAAAGCAGATCTTAAAAACACCTTCCAGCCAGCCCTCCCTTCTTCCTAGGCTCAACCTCACTCTGGATTTCTGTACCTCCTTGCCACACCAGAGCTACAGGAGTATTTCTGCTCTGGTGTCTGGAGCACTTCCTGCCCCTCCTTGTGTGTGCACTGACCTTTGTGTCTGCAAAGGTGTTTCTCTCACATAGTCTCACTTCTCTCTCCAGCTGCAGCTCTGCAGTTTGGGGTTTGGGTTTTTTTACCCCTTCTTACATGTGTTATCCCAGAGGCACTACCACAATCACTGATGGGCTCAGCCTTGGCCAGTGGTGGGTTGATCTTGGTTCCAGCTGGCATTGGCTCTGCCAGACCTGGAGGTGAAGCTTCTGAAAACTCCTCACACAAACCACCCCTGCAGCTTCGCCCACTGCCAAAACCTTGCCACACAAACCCAATACACAGATGCAGCAAATAAACAGAGTTACTAAGGGAAGCAGTTTTTAAAGAAGTAATACAGCTACTGAAAATTTTGTTTGTTATTTCTTTTGGCTTTCCCTGTTAGAAGAA
The DNA here is from genome assembly GCA_013398055.1 of Ifrita kowaldi. Classification (NCBI taxonomy): domain Eukaryota; kingdom Metazoa; phylum Chordata; class Aves; order Passeriformes; family Cinclosomatidae; genus Ifrita; species Ifrita kowaldi. Next base: position 37,218 of record VZRS01007233.1, read on the forward strand.
TATATCTGCAACATCCCTATACACACACAGAGCCCAGAGTTTTGTTTTATGCTGATTTCAAATAAATTAGATTAGTTCTTCAATTAGATTCACAATATTTTGTGTACTCAAAATATTATTTCTGATAATGGATATGCTTTGGGTGTTCATAAAGGCAATTTCCAGTCAAACAGCTGATACTGAATAGGGTAATACTCAGTATTATAAATATTATAAATATTTTTTTCTTGATGCCAAGTGGAAGATGTCAGCATTTGCCTCTGTTCTCTGCTGTCCTTGTTGTACTTAGTTTGCTGGAGCAAATATGGGATAAGCAAAGAAGTTCAAACTGGCAACTCCTGAATCCTAAGACTGTTAATCCGTATCTTTGGCAAATCCCTTAATCTCACTGTACCTTCATTTTTCTATTTATAACCTGGAGTTCCACCTGTTGGATTGAATTAAGTAATCTTTGGACATACAAGTTTTGGCTGGGTAGGTAAAACTAAGAGTACTTAGCTATCTGTATAGATCAAATTTGATGGAATCAAGGCCTTAATGAACTCTCACTTTTTTGTTCATGATAAACTGTTAATTTTAGACAGATGCATGTAAACTTGCAGCTTCTTTCCATTAAAATAATTTAACTCTTTTTTGAATACAGAAAAAAGAGTGAGTAAAACATTATAAGCATTTGAAATTTAAAAACTTTAACATAAATAAGCCTTTAATATCAGTCGTTCTTCTCTTCTTTCCTCCCCCCCTTCCCCAATTCAGACTCAAAGTTTTTTTCCTATGGGAATTTTCCTGCCTTTTAACAGTTCTTTGGATGATATTAAAATCAGTTCTGGAGGAAGAGAGGAAAGTCTTTATGGTTGATAGACCTGGGTTTCAAGGGTTATATCTATTCATGTGAAAACCAACCAAACCTGCAGAGAGTGAATGTGAAAGTGGCAGCTCTGTTTGTTGTGGTTTGGTTGCAGAGGATTGTCACACACAATGTACAGAATCACCTTGGAATCTTTCAGACCTGGAACAGTTTCAGCAGAGTGTGAAGTGTACCATTCAACTTAGCCTGATTGTTAACATTTGCTCCTTTGCCTTTTCTTACTCTCTTTGTATTTGGGCATTTGCTAAACGTTTAATAAAAAATTAAGTCAAATACATCCGATACTTAATTTGTGGATATTTGTATTATTCTAATTGGTACAAACTGAACATATTAAAAATGTAAAAATTCAGATTAGGAAAGTGTCATCATACAAGCAAGTCTGTCTTAATTACCTTTTTTTTGTGTGAGCTTTTCTTATGTAACGGAGATACAGGTAGAGAAGAATTTTACTTTTTACTCACGTATGACTACTCTGCAGGGCAGAGACCTCACTTATGACAGTTCTAAAGAATGGCTCTGAGGTATTTTTAGAAGAAGCTTAAGTAAGTGTTAAGTTAATCTAATATTTTAAGCAGTCGCAAAACACTGGATATTTGCTTGCTACTGAGTTAACTCTCCTTAGAAAATTATTTATTTGTCTTGTAAGTTCTTCTACAGGCACCATAGCAAAAGGAATTTACATAACTGCTAAAGTTACACAGTAGTGTTCATTTTGAAACTGGAGCATGGTAGTAACTGACTGTAGAAGAGCCTTAGAGAGTTAACTGTGTCATCAAACATATTCCTTACAACCTAGGAATGTGATTGTTCAAGTTATAGCCAGAAGTTATTCTAAAATCTTGTTTTCAGACTATAGTAGCTTTCTGAGGAAATACAAGCAAAAATAAATAAATCCAGAATTAAATGGATTGTATCTCTGCAGAAGAGATGATTTAAAGAAAATGTCAATAGAGTTTTCTTCAAAATACTGCAGTTTTAAGTTATTGAGGTATCCAGAAGTGACTTTTCTGCTCTTCAGGAACCTTGTTTAGATCCCTTTGCACTTAAAATGGTTTTAAGGTAAATACAGATTTGACAGATATTATTATCCTTGAGCCTTAAAGAAAAAATAGCATTTTATTTGTCTTCTTTGATGATTTTGAGGAGAAACAAAACCAAATAATCAAAAGTGACCACACTGAGAAAGAATTGTTGGTGAAAACATCTCACAGAACATACCTTCAATTGAGCCTCTGAGACTGGCTCCTATCTGCTGTAATTGGAAGTGCAATGCAGAACTTCTTGCGACTTGAATGCAGTCAGAGCAGCATGTAGGCTGCTAATTTTTCTGCACAAGAATTTATTTTCCCTTTGCTAACTGGGGAATTCTCCAGATAGTACAGTGTTCTTCTATCATTTCACTACTTGTACTGAATTTTTTAAAGCTTATTTTTAACTCCAATCACTTTCATAAATAGTTTTCTCTGAAATCTTGACATTGGATTAATCTCAGTGGGATGAGCCGGGAATCAATTGGGTGACTTTTCACAGAATTCAGTTTTGGCTTTCAGTGAACTACTTCAAGTTCTACTGGAGTTAATATCTTTGAAAGTTGTTGCAGAATTTGTTCTCCCATTTCTGCACGTGTCATTATATAATTTTTTTCCAGTTACGTTAAGGTACAGGTGAGAACCTGAAGGGATACTGTGTTCTGCAGTTTTAGCCTGGTCTGGATGCTACTTTTACAAAATATCCTTTGGTTATCTTCTACAATCTTAGCATGTGACTTTCATGCCTGAGAGCCAGAAGACATCTAGGGATCACTAAAACATTGTGATGGTTGAATTGCTTAGTGCATGCACATTATTGCAGGCTTTAGATTCACTGAATAGATGTATTCTGATAAAAACTACTGCATGCAATCCCCTTGCTTCCAAGTAGCGTCAAGTGATTTGGAAAGGGCCAACAGCACCATGACAGGAGCTTGCAAGACAACAAAAGAAAGGCAAATTACTTCCCTACTTTTGAAGGAGTTTCAAAGTTCTAAAGTATTTTAAATTTTTGCTTGTTTAGAAGTCCCAATTCCACAATGTTTTACCTGAGTCACAGGTGTGTTTGAAGAAGCTGCCCAGTAACCACATTGTCTGTGTAGGCTTTGTCTAACATGGAGGGAAAGGTGTTGTAGTAGAGATGTTTCTAGGGAGTGGGATGAAGCATGGTGTGTTGCATTATTTGTTATTATAATGCAGCCATTTTTGATTAGAAGTGCATAAGCAGGTTAGGGCACAGAGGAGCACCTGTTCCCTGGCTTTCTCTGGCCACTAAGTATCAAAGTGTATACCTTTTGTTGATGAAACAGCAGAGTATCTGTGTGCGAGTTCAAACGTCTGAGTAACTGGCAGCTGGGTTTTCTCCATGTAAAATTGCAAGCATTCTTCTCATATCATACTATCCTCCCTCTTGCTGGCTTCAGTCCCACCCTGAAATCTTCTGTTTTGAGGGCAGAGTCTGCCAAAGATGCATTGGCAAGAAAAGCAAATTCTCCCTCTGAAGAGCTCATGTCACTCATTAGCATGTGAGAAGGGTGATTGTAAATAAACAACAAATTATTTTAAGTTCTGTGTAGTATTAGTTCTAGTAACATATACAAGGACATACACCTGACTGGATAAGGTAGAGATACCATTATTGTTTAGAAAGAACTGATCCCTGCTCCCAGTTAAGTGCTTGGCACTTTATCCCAGAAGCCTTATTGCAATGAGAACAAGTGACACTATCTTTATCTTAGCATTACCTCTAGTGTCCTTGGTTTTTTTCAGTTCTTACCTTATCTTTTTTTCAGATCTTACCAGGTGAAAGAGAGCCAAGAAAGTACATATGTGTGTCCTGTAGAGTTGTCCAGTATTCAGTTAAGTGCTGTTGCCAGTAATGCATGTTATGATCCCACACTGTATCTTTAATATAAATAAAGGAAATACACAGGACTATGTGTTCTACCCCACAGTGCAAATGGGTTGCCCAGGAATACTGCAAGTTGTAACCTGTTCTTTTAGAAATTGTACTTTCATTACCTTGGAAGCAATATAATTTTTCTTTTTTCACAATCATTTTCTAAAATGGCTTTAAAACCAAACCACCATGCTTCACATGGCTATGAAACATTTATAGTTGGTTTGGTCTACTTTGCACTGGAAAAAGGCTCAGCATTTAAGATGTCCTAGTGATTCAGTTTGTTGTGGTAAGAGCTAGACAGGAAAAAGAGACCTATTCTGGTCATATGCCTAAGATAAATTGGAAACTGAAGGTGTTGTCTTCTCAGAATTGAATGCATCTGAGACTTTACTAATGCCTTAATTAAGTCTGCAGTACCATGTCAGCATAATCTGATCTAATTGCTGGCTAGTGAGGTACTGCCTTCTTGCATCCTTCTTATGGCAGCTCCAGCACTTGTTCCATCTTGTGCTGATCTGTCTCAGCATGCTAAACTGGCAGCGAACTATTCAGTACTTCTGCTGCTTGAGTTAGTTTTCTCCCAGCACAGCACATTGAAATGTGCCAATGCAAGGTCACAGAGAGGTGGAATGCAGAGTGTGGTACTCTGCAACTATGGCCGAACTCAAACCGGCAGCAGTTCCCAAGTGCAAAAATCCCAGCATTGACAAACCTGGCCTTAAAATACGGGTCCTATTGCTTTGTATTGGTATTTAATCTAGTCTAATTAGGTAATATACTGAATATATTAATATTTTGCTTTAAAACCTCCTTTAGAGAGTAATACACTTGTTGAGTTTATAGCCAGAAAGTACCATTAGGCCGTGAAGTTTGACCTGTATAGCACATCATTAAACTTCACTTAGTAACACCAGTATTGAGCCAAAACACTTTTGTCTGACTGAAAAATAATTTGCATATCTTCCAGAAGGGCATTCAGGTTTGATTAAGTCATGTGAGCCTGAAGGGGCCGAAGGGCCCCTGGGAAAAATAGCAGGAGGAAGCAGTCAGCTGCCGGTGCTGCCAGAGCAATTAGGCTGGCCTGCAGCCCGGTCCCCATGAAGTACTGAGTTTTCATGGGAAGGAAGGACGGCTTCTGCAAATAGCCTGCTCTCCTCTTGGGCACCTTCCTCAGGAAGGCTGACCCATGGGTGGTTGTTCTGCAGGCATGCAGTAGGGTGGCCCTTGTGCACCCTCCACACTACTGCTGCTGAGAGTACAGTTGCTTGTGGAGGTAGAAGGGCCAGGTGAGAAAGAAATTGTCCTGACAGAGGAGGAAGGTTGTTTGTTGATAACTTGTGTGTTTTGTTGGAGGTCAGAATTTACCAAGACTTACTTGATTTTGAACTGAAATGTATCTTTGGGGGCCTGTAAAATCAGATTCCTGAACACACTACTAGAGTCTCAACTCATGGCAGTCTTTAACAATGTGATTATCTTGACCCTAATTTTTTTTAACTTTATGAAAATTGTGGGGTTTTAAGTGTTTCAATCATTTGTTGAAGTTAATTCCTTATTCTCGTTTTTGACAAGTTAATTAAATTATCACCTTGAGCCTCCCTCTGTGAGGCATGCTTTGTAAGCACATGATCATTCTTGAAGCACTTTTGACTCCTTTTCAATTCAACCATCATTCCAAAGTCGTGTGTATTTCTGATTGGTCAAGTGCTGGTAACTGAGCCTCTCTACTTGACATTGCTGTGTTTACTCGTCTCAGGACCATATAATTCTCCTAATTACATTTTTCTGAGCATTTCTTGTGACCACCTTCTTCACCTGTCTTTGTGGAAACTATTTACCCAGGTGGAGTCCTCTGCATTCTTTGTTTCTAGATACAGTGTTTCATGTGTGAGGCTCTAAGCTACATGTGAGCTCACTATACCCATGAGGTTTTTCCCTGTTACTACTCATACTTTTAAATTTTTTGTTTCCTCAGTTTGTATATGGCTCACAAATGTTATACTCAACTATTTTTCTCTTCTAGGCCATTAATTGAAAAATTGCTTTAAAATGTAGGACTGAGGAGGTATTCTTGGGGATCCCAAGAGAAATACATCTCCTAAGTAGTGATTCCTCATCCTTATTTTGAGATGTAACAGTTCATGTAGTTAGTGGTTGTTTTGAGTAATTCAAAATTTTTAATCACAGCATTGTTTATATAAAGTATAGTATCTCAGAAAACCTAACTGGTTTTTGATGCTTTTTTAGACTTGTGTCCTGCTTTGAAAAGATTGCTTAATTCACCAATAAACTTTTCTTTATGTTTCATAGCTATTAGTTATTAACTGATAAAATACAATATTTCCTGTTTGAATATTTTGTTTGGGAGTGCTATCAGAGTGGCCATGGTACAGGTGCCCAGGTTATCTCAGCTGGTGGCAGCACTTTAAGTGTTATTTTGACCCCATCCTTGCACTCATCAGTATACTGTGTGCTCTTGTTGGGTAGGCACTTCACTCAGCGTAAGCCCCAGTCTTATAATTTTTAAGTGCTAAAGTGACTTCAGCTTTTTTCTAGTCCTGTAAAATTTCCCAGGTGTTTCAGGCTTTGAAAATCACTTCTCAGTAGTACTGAGAGCTTGTCAGCCAGCCCTCTTCAAAATTCTCACAGAAATTATGAACATCTGCTTTTAATTTTTTAATATGTTAAGTACCACTCCACTACTGACATCCTCACAAGTTATCATTGAAATGGAAAATGTTTTGGATTCTGCAGAAAAAGAAGGATGATATGTATCAGATTGAATACAGCACATGCTTTTTCTGAACACTACTTTATTTTTCCCCCATGTAGCAAAATGTCAAGAGGACTATCATTACTACATTTTTCTCCTGATATGCATATCATTATCTTTGTCTTTTTGTCCCCTGATTTTTTTTTTTTACCAGCTTCATTTTGCTTCTCTTCCTAGTTTTCTGAAAATTTCTGGCTTCTGAGTATAATTCGCTGCTGTCAGATGCCTTTTTTTTTTCACATTGTATTATTTGTTTTTATACTGCTTAGGACTCTATGAAAGATATTTGTGCTAATACTAGATGAACTTTACTTGCATCTTCCACTTGAAATACATCAGAAAGGTAGTTAAAATATTGCCAGTGTTTGGCAGAGAACTTAATCTCTCCCGCTATCTGAATTTCATCTTGGGTAGGCTGTGCACCTTTTGGAAAGGAATATATCACAGAATATGCTGAGTTGGAAGGGACCCATAAGGATTGTTGAGTCCATATCCTGTCCCCACACCGGATCAGCCCCAAGAGTTGCACCATGTGTCCAAACACCTCTTGAACTGTGTCAGGTTTGGTGCTGTGGCCACTTCCCTGGGAGCCTGTCCCAGGGCCCAACCACCCTCTGGGTGAAGAACCTTTTCCTAATACCCAACGTAAACCTCCCCTGACACAACTTCAGCCCATTCTCATGGATCCTGTCTCCGGTCACCAGAGAGGAGAGATCAGTGTCTGCCCCTCCTGTTCCACTCACCAGGAAATGTGTGACATTTCATCCAAATAAAGTATAATACAAAAATGTGTCAATAAAGATGTTTGGCAGCACTGTGACAATGAAATGCATATGAAGTGTGCAAGAATGATAAATATTATGAAGAAACTAGGAGAAACTCTCTAATAGCATAATGCCTCAAAACAGTGTTTGCATAATGAGGAAGTGTTGATATAATGTATACAGACTTGAGGTAATTTTCTGCACATTCCTGATTTTAGCATTTTTTGACATTTACAATGTTGTATTACTGTCACATTTTTAAATGGCTTTTCCTTGAGTTTTTTTGAGGTAAACAAGATCTTACACTACTGAAATAATTGATTAATACTAAAAGCCTTCTTACTCCATGTACTGCCATGTCTTCCATGTAATGAACAAATTCCGTAGCAGGTGGTTGTTCTTTGTTCATTTTATGACTTGTGCATAAAATTAGGTCACAGCTTGGACAAAGCCTTGTTCTTTTCTTTGCATGATTTCGAAAACATCTGAAGGAGTAAATGGAGAAAAATTTCAGTTTCAGATGCAGGAATTTGTAACATAAGATTAAAAATTCAATGCTTAGGCAATGCCAAAAAGTTTCTAAAAAGGTTATTTTCTGTACATGGATTTATCTCTGCTTATCCTTATTTTATTTTATTGAGTGGAAATTTAGATTTTTAAATTGTGAAGATCCAAAAGCAGGTTTTTCAGTTTACTCAAATTAGAGTGGTTTCTGTAATGATGTTTGCCATTTATAAAGCTGAATAATAAGTCTTCTAAATGATAGAAGCTGACAGCAAAGGCAAAATAAGCCTTATGTTGGCATGTCAGTTCAATTGTGGGTGGATTTTCAGAGTTTTGAACTCTTTAGCTATTAATAACCCACTCTCTGCAGAGAAATCTAATCTGGTAATTTCAAAATTAATTATCACACTTTCAACCACCTGATAGTCATGAGTAACTCTTGAAAAAAAAAAAACAAACCAAAACACCCAGACCAACAAAAACCAAAACTTCAAAAGGATATGTACTCCCATTACTAGGAAAGAGAATTGACTTGCCTGTAATACCTTAAGGCAAACATGGCACTTTTGAAGAAGATGCACCTTTCCAAGTCAAATACAAATGCATAAGAGGGGGTGGAACTAGCTGCACTAATGACTTTTTTGCCCAGAGCAAGGGATGTTCCAGTGTTGTTTAATAAAATGCAGTCTCTGAATGCTATGAAGTAGAGGCTCATCCACCACTGCTGAGTGCTAAAGTGACTAGTTAAAGATTCATTTGTCCTTAATTAAGATGACCTTAAATTTCTTCGCACGGTGGCTACTGGAGGATGTAATTGAAGGCACCTGACACTTATTCACTAACTTAAGTTCAAGATTTTACTCTTGTAAGAGATTCTTCAGTAGATAAATTCAGAATGATTTATCCCTTTAATGCTCTAGCTTTAATAACCATAAGCTATTTCCTTAATCATTTAGAATTGTGTGATGCAGGAGATAGTTAAGCTTACTCTCCAGGAGATTAATTTCCTGCTTTTACACTGGCATTGACTTCTGTTTTTTTTTAACAGGAATATTATGGATTTCAGTCACGTTTTCTAATTGCAGGTACTATCAGTTATAAAACGTTGTCTGTCTCTCCTGTGTGCTGTGGAGGTAGGGACATTTTGTGGATTGCATTCTGGGGAAGGTGATGCATTGCTTTCAGACACTGGAGAAAAGGGTTTGCCTGGGAGTCCTGTGGCCAGCTCTTCTACAAGGTGGCTTGCAAGGAAACTGCTTCTTCCCAAGGAAGCAAAGTGAGCCTGTGGCTAGATAAGGACTTTTACATTGGCAGTGGTGAGAGAAGGAGTAGTCCTTGCCTTCCTCTCTACTCCTGATTTTCTTCCCTTTCTTTGGGGGGGTGCAGTTGGCTGTATAGTGAAGACAGCACAGAGCTGATCCAAACAAAAATAATCTGTGCAACAGAAATTTCTTTTCAGTTTCATTAGTTTGTTGTCCTGTATAAGCAGCTGTGCTGGAATAATGGAGGGGATGGGAATGAAATGTAAGGGAGAATAAGACTTCCCTTTGCAGAAGAAGACCCTCTATAAAATCTATGTTTTGTATTACAGCTTTGTCTGATAGTGTTATAAAGGGCCTGGCAGGCCAGACCTGTTCTTAACACCATCAAACTTCTCTTCCTCAGAAAACAATTTATATATAACTTCAGATCTCTTGTTTACAATTGTAGCATAAGCTATCAACAGCTTGTTGAATTTGTCTTGTCTGGCTTTATCTGCATGCAGAAGGGTGGGAGCCAAAGCAGAAAGATGACTAGTTGATTGTCTCACGTAACATTTTAACTGAAAACATCCTGGTTGCAGGTATTTCTAGTGTTTTCCTGAACTTTCCATACAAAAAGTATTATGGATGCTTAACTGACAGATATTAAATCCTCTGGTATGGGTCCTATGTTTTCAGTTTATTGTTCTTCTGCTCATCCCAAAGTTGTCAGAATATTTTTTCTAGTTTTTCCAAAAGCCTGCTGATGCTACAGCCAATGAAGTAGCTTTTTTATTTTTCCTAACTTTGTGATGTGTATTATTATTTGCTAAACATACAAAGCAATGCATGTTTTACTCAGACCATAGATGTAATGAAGTTGCTTTGACGAGCAACTTTAATATATCTCTGCCCTTCTCAAACTGTGAAAAAGGCTCTAGGGGAACCAAGAATGTTTGCCAAAACTGCTTAGCCAAATGCCTAAACATATCCTCTAACCACACTCATAGTGCTTGAGCACAGCACTAGGACTGAGTCAGACTGACAGTGTTTCTAGAATAACTCTGTTTCAGATGTTAAAATTAGTGGATGGATAATGAAAGCACCTCTGCTGACTGCAAGTACATTAGAATAACAGAGCAAAATACACCACTGCAGACAGTCAGGAGACTAACATTAATCAAGGTGTTCACCTGTATTTTGTATTGAAGCTTCCCAAAACAAACAAAACCACTGAAAACATTATTCAGGCTATTACCAGTGGTTCCTTAGTCTTGACAGTACCAGCTCAATTCAGAGCTGGTTAGCCTGAGGATTCTTTCTCTTTACTAAGTAGTGCTATCTCTAGCACTCATCTTCTGAGCATATCCACTTGTATTAAAGTGCCTTCGTGTGGTAATACTTGAAAGCCTCCTTCAGAATTTGTTGTGCCCTGTGTTTTAACTGAGCAGTTTTTAATATAAACCTTTTCTGCTTCCCTTGCCTATTCTCTTCTTCCCCTCTTCTCTACCCTTCTTTTTCCTGAGTAACTGTAGGGTGAGAAAAGAAGCAGTTTTGCATTTCAGTACACTTAATGTAGCCAAGAGGTTTGTTCATTGCTGCTTTGTACTTTCAGGCAAACGAGAAAATTTAGATTAATAGGTTGTTTATTCTTTTGCGTGTTCCTCAAATCAAAGGCACTGGATTGCATTATTAAAGCAGTTTTGTGTGGCAGGCTTGGAACTTTCCTCACTGAGCTGTACATGAAGAAAAACGATTGCTTTTCATCCCCCACTCATTATGCAGATTGGCACAGGAACACTGTTAAATGTGGTATCATGTACTATCACTTAAAGACCTTCCTTCTGTACAGCTAATGTTGGGCTCCAGTTTCACAGGATGATCAGCTTTGGAACAGACAAGGAAAACACTAGAAATAGAAACACGTATGTCCTTAAATTTTAAAATTTTAAATACTAACCAGTTTAATAAACAGAGGTTTTGTTCAGAACACTAGTGACTGTCTGCTTTGCTGTGCTCTCAGATCTCTCCATTGAGGATTCTCTTCATTTGGTTCTTGTCCGTTCAGTTAGCAATAATACTTAATTTAGGCTTTCAGCAATAATCTACCCAGCCAAATTAACGAAGAAAATTTTCAACATTTTGAGACCAGACCCATAATGGAAGAATCTAGCTAGTGTTGGGTAGCTGACTTAAATGCATGACTCTGTTCTGTGGATGTTCTCTACTGAATGGGCAGAAGTGTATCTCTGGGTCTCTGACTGCATTAGGTACTCTAATTCCTTTTTCATTCTCTGACAGCAGAGTCTCTCCTGACCCAAGGCCTTCTGCTTTCAAAGTGAAAAGTCTGGGGGACATAATTTAAGAGTAGAGGAGGCGATTGTGCCTGTCTTAGGTAAATAGGAGGAAACAAATTTCTTTGCCTTATTGTTCTACTTCAGCTCCAGCTAATGTTTAGAGCAAGAAAGCACTACATTCATCGTCTTACGAAATGGCGAGACTTCTACTGTGTGCAACACACCACCATGGCTGGGTGCACAGTGGGAAATAAGCACTGTCACAGTTACCAGACTGGCTGAACCTCTGTACTTTCCTTGTGTAACATCAGGTATTCTTCTTCAGCGTCAGACCTGATGCAGGATGAAGTAATTATGATTTTTCTCATTGTATGCTCTGTTTCAGATTCTGCAGTCCCTTTTCCTAAATTAGAATCTTCCAGTTGGTCTGTGTGAAATGTACATTCTCTCTGAGATACCAGTGCTGGGTTCTCCAAGTCTTCCTAGAGAAAAGTGTTGAAAGCAAAAGTTATGTAGGCTTGTTTATAAGGTACACTGTCATCTTCCACTTGAGGATCATGTAGAATCCGTCCAGCCACTTTCTTATTTCACTTGTCTATGTTAGTTTGTATTTGTATCACAGATCACTGGGTTTTCCCTGTCAGGTAACCATTTTCTTTCTCCAAGGGATCTCTACCTTTTTGGGGAATTGAAAGTGCCAGTACTTTGGTTTTTAGGGGTTGGTTTGTTTGTTTTCAATCTCTGCATAGAAAAGTGATGTGTCTTTTCTACCTGAAACATGCAAATGTACTAGTGTCTTGTAACTGCTATACCAGATTTCCGGGGACAGTATCATTTTTGGTCTTTTTATAACTTTCCAATTCTCTAGATTGCTCATTCATGCCTTGTTTTCTATTTGCATTAATGCTTGTAGGCCATGATAGCCAAGTTTGTAAAGGAATTACAGATCTCTGTTCCTATGTTACATATCAACTTTTAACCTGTTATAAAATCCCTCAAACATGAATAATTAGACCACTATGTTCTTCTCCTGTATTCGTAGGCAGGGAAGAAAATGTGACTGGATCTCAAACATCCTATGTGCAGCTATGTGTTTGATCTGTGACAAATATGACGATCACTTAGCTGAACATTGTCACTTTTTTGAGAAAATCATAAATATCTTTAGCTTTCTGCTTAAACATTCCACATACTATTTTGCCTGCTTAAATTTACTCCTTAGTTCAATTTTTTTCCCTTATAGCTTTTGGACATTTTTGAGTCAGATATAGCTGTTTGGTGATATATCATTGTAATTAATCTTGTGTTGGTGACCAGTAGTATTCACACTTAGAAATACTAAAATACTGAAAAGAAGAAGATTGTGTTATACTTGTATTATCTAGTCAAAACTCGTGTTCCTATTCCTGTTTTGCATCTGAAGGCATATTACTGCAGCAATGAACTCCACTCCTGTGTCTCCACATATTCCTGCTATACAAGACACTTCCAGTAGTTGTATGGTTTTCTTTTTGTTTCCTAATAGGTATAACAGAAAGGATTTTCAGTGCTTCCTTTTAACCTCTAGAATATTTAACATTTTTACTCAGACATTGAAATTAGAATCTAATCTGTCTAGCACTGAAAAGCTTTCAAATCTACACTGTATTCATGGAAAGACTTTAGAGTGATACAGACAGCAGTTCAAAAATAAAAGGGAATTGGAAGAAAAGCTAATTAAATTTCCAAATAATTCACTGATTTGTTATTTCAAATATTAACTGCAAAGCAAGTAATGATCATCTTCCTTTTGCCGTGGCAGTGGCTGCAGAACTCTGTGTTCCTCATTCAGTAGAAGTTTGTTCTGGTCACAGCTGTGTATACAAAGCTAGAAGTGAAAATGAGATGTACACATAAAGGCTCTCAGTCTATTTCCCTTTGTAGCACTCATCTGTTTGTTCTTTACCAAACCCCAGAAAACATCCTCCTAAAAGGAAAGCACTAAAGTAAATAGTGAGAAGATTTGTTTTTTCCCTTGATAAACATGTCATGCAAAGTGACTTTCCAAACATATCCCATTTAGTGGAGATAATTTAGAAACCTTGAACTTCATCATTGTTTGTTGCCCACAAGCATGAATCCTAAAGGCCCCTATTCTTCCTGTTTCCAGTTCCAGGATCTGTTAAGCCAAGTCTTGTTTTGGCACATGGACCCATGTTTTCCAGTCCAAAGAGTCACTTTCTGTGTTTTTCTAATAACTGAGGAACTGTCTCTTGCATTTGTCTGCTGAACGTCTCTGAGTGTTCATGGAGATGGGATATTTTTCGCTTTCCTTTTGGATCCCTATGTGTGTTAATAATTTCATTTAATCTTGAATCTCTTAAGAGCTAGCACTACTAGTTTTGGAGCCCTTAGTACTGCGTGTAGGCGGGGACTTGGCACAGCAAAGCCTGAAACAGATCCAGACAGAAGATAACTCATGTGAAAGACAACTGAAAGGATGGATGCTACCTTTAAACGTGGCATGAAAGTAAGAGGAGTATGAATTAATACATTCATATGGCATCCCCATCCACTTCACATAAAGTACTACTAAAACACAGCTACATCTGATGCAGTGAATTGAGATAAAGTTCTTTTGCCAGAAACACCAGGAAGCAATTTTTTTTCCCATCAGGGCAGTATTAAGAAATATTTCTAATTGTAGGGAGCAAATAGGACCTCAGCTTTCAAGCTTTGCTTTGAAAGATGCAGCACATTTCCTTTGAGTCAAGAACACATGCTGAAATACATTACATTTAAGTACTTCTTACAGCTATATTGCTGTACGATTTGCGCCATCTGATTTTCAGACTTGCTCCATAAGTCTTAATACTGAATGGGAAAAAAAGGGCAAATGTTGCAGGAAATAAAAGGAACATGTGTGTTCTAAGTCTTCAGTGGCTGGAGATGCTTAAAGAGCAGCTTTCATCTTACTCCTCCTCTGAGGGTTTACCATACTTGCATTTCCATGATGGCTTTTTTGCTGAACAGTCAGGATATTGTTGCATGGGAGATGAAAAAATGTAAGTGAAACCACAAAGAGTACAGTTGTGTTAGAGCAATGTAGCTGAAGCCCCAGCTGCTAGTAGAGGTTAATACAGTGTTACTCACTGTGGATGGCCCATCTCACTGATTGTTGCTATTAAATGGGTTAATCAGCAGTAACTGTGGGGTTTTAGGATTCCTGCCATCTTCTGTTTCGAATAAGGACAGTCCTACATCTTTTAGAGATGGTGTTTTGTTTCTCTTTTTTTTGCATTGTCTTCTCAGTAGCCTGCATCACAGCAGCAATCCATCCAGAATTCTACAGAAAACGGATCATGCTTCCTTTAGGAGAAATCACTTGCATATCATATCTAGTAAAAATCATTTGCTTACTATGCTAAGTTATCATCCCACAACTAATCAGTTAAATGATACCCCTTTTTATTGCTCCTGCCATAAAGATCCTTACAAAGATCTTGAAGAGCCTGACCTCATTATGAGGCTGAAAAAGATTACACAACTGAATTCTGTTTTCCATTTCAACAAGCCAGGATTACGGTATGGATTCCTCTCTACATCTGTCTTCCAGTAGATGGCCTTTTACTCCCCTCTAGAAAGCATTGTGCAACAACAAGAAAGTGTCCTTTTCTCTTTCTGCAACAACTTCCTCTTTTGTCTAGTTTCTTACACTTCCCTGATTACCATAATATATGCATAGTATCAGTGTTAGGGCATAATGCTGGAATATTTAGGACATTTGCCTGAACTTTCTCCCAGCAAAATATTCTTAACTTGTGGTTCATGATAGATGGTCCATGGAAGTTTATTTAGCTGTAAAATAGGTGGCATTTAAGTTTAACTTTAACAGAGGTGCATGGTGTCCATGAAAAACTTCCAGGATTAATGGAAGAGTTTAGAACTTTCTTAAAGAAACATTAAAAAAAATAAAAGGCTTTGTTTCATTTTTTAGAAATTAATATCTATGTTAAATTCTTATTAAATATGCATTTCTCCATGTGAAATACAGAGAAAACTAACATTGTTTCTCTCTCTTTTCAATCTTAAACAACAACAACAAATTTTTGGACACATAGCTCACTAGAGTATTGTAAGAGTTAAAATCAAGGGACATTACAGAACCTTAGCCAAAAGCATACCGTTAAAAGGGGCAGTTGGATGCCTTGTTGTTTCAGGTTTCTCTTAGGGCATTCATTCTGTTCTGCATTCAGACCAGTTCTGTAGTGGTGGTCATTTACAATCATTAATCTAGCTCATTGATATTATAATGGGCTCCAAGCATTCTCTGTGAAGCTTACATGCTCCACTGCATTTCCTTCTAAATAACTAATGATGACTTCTTCAGTCTTGTCATTAACCAGATTACCCTTCTCTAGCCAGTTCTCTTATAGATTTGCTTTGTTTGAGGTTCATTTTCTTTTTATGTTTTCACTCTTACAAAAGAGACTCAATATTGGTGTGTTTAAGACCATTTTACATGCCTGAACAACACTGCCCAAGCATAGGTCCAGATACCATAACTATTTTTATGAATAGAGACTTTAACTGTTGACTCAGAGGCTCCTAAAACAATGCCCTTTCCTTTCAGACTGTTTTTCTAGGCATTATAATTTGTTAAAAGAAAATTGGAGAGAGCTAGCCCACAGTCTGGGTACTTGGGATTATACTGCATAGCCTGTGTATGAACCTCTAGTAAATATACTGTGCAGTAAAGTCAAAGAATGGCCAGGCCTGCTGATGGCTTTCAGTTATTGGAAGATGCATGTTTATGTCAGGTAGTCAAATTCTCTGTGAACACAAGTGCACAGGAAAGATGTGCTAGACCCTTCAGTGCTTTGTGGATCACAACCAGCTTCTTGAGTTTCAACCACAGTGAGTTGACTGGTTTGTGTAATTCCATACTGGTGTCACTCTTGGTGGCATGTGGAATTCTCCATTCTTCACATGCCTGAACATGTCTCCTTCATGGTGGGGTTCATGATGGATGTGTTTCAGAGAAGCAATATCAGAGTGCCTGCTGTGATGACAGCTGTTGGTGAAGGTGCAGTTAACTGTTCAAAACTTTGCAGTGGATTAGTTAAGAGTTGATGTGGAGCAGGGATGGGAAGAGACACACAAGGCTATCCTTAGTCATGATATAAATTATGCTGAAATGATTTGTCTCTCTTCCATTGGGTGCTTGTAGCAGCTGCACTGTTCTTTGAGTGCTTCTTCCAAAGCAGTCATTAAAAGAGGAAAGTCCAAAACATTCCTGTTTTTTTTATTGTTCTGAGAAAATTGTTGACTTTTGCACCTCATGCTTTTACATGCCACTTTGTGCCATATGAACGCATGGGAGATTGAAGGTATTTGAAAAAAAGACCTGATTCTACCAGAACTGGTTCACTGGAGCCTTTCACTGACGTTTCCTGGAAAAGTTGTCTAGAAAGAAACTGGAAATCAAGGAGATCTTTGATCTGACATTGCTACAGCAATCTGCAGCATTTCTGTAGTTCATTGTATATCCTCCTTATCCTCTGCCTCCTTTTTGTTTTAGGTCAATGTCATAGCTTTCTTCTGCTCCCTGACCCTGTGTGCATGACACAGATGAGCTGTCTGCCAGCTAACTGTATTTCTTGGGGCTCCCAAAGCAGAGAGGAAATACCAAGCACTAATTGAAGACTGGCCATATTGTCACTAGTCCTAGTACACATCCGAGGGAGGAGGGGTTGTATGTAAGGTCCTGCATTGAATGAAATACAGCTGCATACCACCTGCCCATTTACTCTGCCCATCTCGTGATGTGTAGCCATGAATTCTTCAGTTGTTTTGAAGATCTTAAGCTTAATGACAACTTGTTTTCTTGAGTAGAGGCTGATCCACATCTTGTCTAAAGATTACTGCTGCTGTTTGAGAACTTGGGGAAATGTTGATAGTACCCTTCAGTGAAATGTTGCCGGCATTCCTGTACTTCACTATTAAGAGTGCTGTGGGTCCTATTTCAAGTGGTTGAGCAGTCTGCCCTGCAGATGGCCAGAACTTCAACAGGAATGTTTTCTCCTTATTGTTTACAAGACCAATTAGCTGTGGCATTGGATTGATTATTTTCTACACAAGTGACTGAAAACTTGTCAAAGTGAGGAAAAGTCAACTGTTGGTAAAAGCAGGCTGAATCACCTATAGCTGGGGAGATCTGCTAGTTATGTCGTTACATTATAGTGAAGTAACATTACAGTGAAAGGAAAAAATGATTTCACAGTGAACACATACAAAAAATGTCAAATGTTATGGCATTTCAGTTATAAATTGCTTTCACTCTGAAATGGTACCTTATTTCTAGTTTTCTAGTTTATCTGTTTTAAAAGGCAGTTCTGTGTTGCGTTGTTTTGGTCTGGGTTTGCTATGCCTCTGAAACATGGTGGGTAGTCAGTCATACATTCTCATACTGCAGTCCACAAAACTAGGCCTGTGTCCTTTAGAGAAAGCTAAATGCCCTTAGAGATCATACTCAACGAGCTGAGCATATCTTTAGGATTATACATGCTTTGGAATATGCATGGATTTGTCTTTGTAAATGTTAAAGAAAGTTGCATGGAGAAAATTGGGTGTCCATTTAAGCCACCATCTGGTTCCTGTAGTCAACTATGTACTGGAAAATTTAAACCAGACTCTTTTGTTTGTCATCTTCTATCTTCTTTCTCTGCTTCTGGAAATACTGCCAGAAGTTGTGGCTGCTTCTCCTTTCTTATTGTTTGCTGTTCTTGCACTTCAGGAACTCTGAATTCTTTAAGCCCAATCTACATTCAAAGTCCCATTCTAGACATAAAACAAGAAATTAAAGAGTTAGCATTGTCTTTAGTGTTGCATTAGGTATACTGTTAAGGTTCCCAAAATGAAAAGATCAAACTTCAGTCATGTTTCAGATTTTCTGTGGATTCAGGAATATCACACTGCATCAGTTAAACTCTTCCAATATTGGAATGTTTTCTTTACAACCATGAGAGCTGAAAACTTTCTCTATGTTTCTAATGAAAGTTTGAATTTTTCAGTTTGTGGATGTGCCATTTTAGCCACATAAGCACGCCAAATGATAGCCTTGAACTGTACCTTTGGCACAGCTCATGGTGCCCTGAGTAACATTCACTGAAAGCTGAAGTAATGCTGCCACATGAAACACTTCATACTAAAGGGTAATTATGGGGAATTTGAAAGGGACTAGAGGATGATTAACATTTGTATAAACAGAAAGAATCTGGTTTCTGGGGATAGAATTGGAGCAGTTCTGTATAAATTCATTTTCTGTTTTTGTTAATCTGGCAAGTGGTTTATTGATAAAAGGGCTCAAGATCAAAGTGCAGGAAAACAATCCTACCATCTAGAAGATTTAACTCCTTTAAAAACCTTTCGCTTCCTCAAAGTAGGGTGCTGCAAGCTTTGCCCACAATGGACCCACTTCTCAGTTCATATGAACTGTCCAGGCTACCTCCAGAACAAATTACTTCATTCTTCATATCAGCAGCAGCTGAATCTTTTCCTTCTTATCTGAGTACTTCACAACTAGCTCAATCACAATGCTAATCCTCTCTCCCTGTTCTCTCTCGCAGCACTCCCCCAACATATTTTTTTAGGTCAGTCTGCTTAGCTCTTCACTACATTCATCCTGAGTCTGACATAGGTTGTTCCAGGCAAATCTCACTAAATCTCTTTCACTCCTTGTTTTTTCACAACATAAACTGGGTCTTTCTATCTGTTGTCAACAGGAGTCACCTAAGTCTGCTGTTTGCAGCCATGCTCCTTTTGTAGAGTGCAAAACATCTTGTTTGTGAAGACTGCTCACCTGCAGGAGCACCCTTATGTCTGGCAGAATTTTGCTCATATTCTCACAGGTTAGGAGAGGCAATCCAGGGTGCAGCCAGTTCCTGCAGGTACCTTTCTGTCTGAGCCAGACTGTAGTAACTGTGCATTCTTCAGTCACCCTGTCTGCTTTTGCTGTCATGTCATGCCAGACACAAAGGCTTCCAGGGTCCTTTCCCAAGGATGTCCTGGGATCTCTTCTGGGAGGACCTAAACACTGTGAGTGGAAAGAGTAGGTTTGTGAGTAACCTGAATTCATCTGCCTGCTTGGATAGTAAGGATGCCAAAAGTTCTATCTTTAATGTGTCTGATACCAGAGTGTTCACAAACCACCACAGCAGTAAGGTGCAAGTACAGCAGGTAAAGCTGAACCTGCTGTTGGTTAGGAGGATCACTAATCCTATGACATTGCCTTGCATACATCCTGGACTTTCAGGATTAAAATGTCTTAAGCAGGGAACTACTTAAGCCTATCTAACAGTTTTTCTTTGCTGAGGATGGGTGGATCTGCTGTCCTTATCCACCTTCTTCCCTCTTCCCTGCACCTGGCTGTGCTCTTCCACAGCTTGCTTTGCATGAGCTTTCAGCAGTTATTTCTGAGAGCCAGTGCAATTCACTAGCCCAGGGAAAAAGTTGAATTTTCTCAGCAAGAGGCCTGCCGAGTGCCAGAGCTGGTATAAGGGGTGGTTCAGAACCGTGTGGCCACCAGCAAGTGATGGGAAGGGAGAAAGAGAAGTGAGCCTGTCCCTTTCAGCAGGAGTAAGGGTTTAGATTGGCTTACGTGCATGTTGAACTTTATCATCAGGAAGACAGAGTTCATGCATCCAGTTGTTAAAATAAGAAAATATATGCTACTAATAAATATAATATAAAATATAGAAATAACATATGCTAGTACATAATGAGATTGAGCCAGACCTTGGTACAAAGCCACAGTATTTAAAGCTACTTATGTCCAATACTGCATGTAAAGAACAGGTTCTTATGTTGATCCATGATACAGATTTTACCATTATCCTCTTTAAACTGTTCACTAGAAAATCTTCCTTTAAAAAATTAAGTTCTTCTTTGTCTAATCTTGCCTCAATCTTTGGCTTTTAGAGCATCTTCTTATTGCTTAAAAGTAACAAGTTGGTCTCAGTTTTCTCCTGATTTTCCTACACTCTTTAGACTATGATGTAATGATTGTGGAAGCTGTCTGTACACTTCAAGAGCAGAATGAATCCTGCTGTACGTGTCTTACATGAACATGCCTAGTCCTATGCATGGATTAATTTTCCTAGAATTCTTGGCTCTCTGTTTGTTATTAGCACTAGATGTATGGAGGAAATTAGGCCATAGGTATCCTGTGAACAAGGCATGTGCAGGCTTAGCCTGCTAGCCAGATGGCAGTTGTGAAGTTGCAGTATTATCAATACTCATGCTTATGTTAATTTTTTTATAAAATTGTAGTTCTGGTAGACAGCATGAGAACACATAGACTTTTCTTTTGGGGGGCTTTTGGTTTTTTTGGTTTTTTCTACAAGATTGCAATCTTGCATGGATATAGAGAGAATCTTAAATACGTGATACTTACACCAGAAACACTAAAAAACTAAAGGCCAGCAAAGACTCTTCTAACACTTAAAAAAAATTAAATTAGGCTGTTCTCTGTTATATTTGCAGGAGACTGCTTTACAGCTCTATGACTTTATGACTCTTGAATGACTTCATGACTGTGGTAGAAAAGCAACCTGTGGAAATTGTGTGTCCTACCATAATTCAAAGGGGACAGCTCAGGGCTCCAGTCTGCTTGGATACTGGTTGTACATAAAAAATTATGGGAATAGGGAATTTTAATGTATATTCATCAAGGCAGTCCTTGTGTTTCTGGGAAGCTACTAATGTGACTTTTTGGGGCAGATTTCATACACCAGCTGCAGTAAATATTCTCCTACTGCTTTGGGCATTTTTATAGCTGTCACAATGTTGTGACAATGTTGTAGATAGCTACTTTTTGTGCTGAAAGCAGCCTAGATACAGCAGCAATGACTGCAATTCAGGCTAAGTCCTAAATATTTATTGGCTTCCTGGGTAGATTTTACAGCCTTCACTGAGCTCCAGGCTTCTATGTCTAGGCTGCTGTCACTATGAAAGATAACTAGTTTTAAGATAATTCAGGTGTGTCTACACTTCACACACAACAGTGACAGCAGCATTAACACATCACTTACTATTCCTGGAGTGTGCATCACTCCAGGTCATGTGCCATCTGTTAGCCATATACAAACCAGAAACAGTTTTGATACGTGCTTTAAAAGCCAGGGAAGTACAAAGCAGCTGCCTCCATGTTTCTCAAGGTAGGCCATTTTTATCCAGAAAGTGGTACTTTCTAAGACTGTACCACATGGACAGAATTCTCTCTCCACTATGCTCCTGAAACATGAGAAACAGTCTGCCTCAAGCACAAAAAGACAATAAACTACTCACAGGACAATCCAATCTGTAGGAAAGGGTTAGGATTTTGCTAGTGGCATGGTCTCAGCAGCAGTACAATCTAGGCAAGAATTTGAAGTCCAGTACAGCAAAAATTATGCTGAATGGTCAAAAGTACTTCCTGTTAAGCTCCTTCTTAGTGAGCTGTTTTTTTAAAATAACTTTGGAATTTGTTATTAATTCTTTTTTCTAGAACAGCAAAGTGTTAGTTCAGCTGTAAATGAACATGATTAACATGGAGACTGCAATCTTCATCCTTAAGCACATGGTATGAGCAAGTTTGTTCCACTGCAAGGGCATGGTCGAGTGTATATATCTCACTGCCCTGTGCTGTGGGGTCAGATTTAAACACTCCACGATTTGCTTCATTTGTTACTGGAACTTGAGATGCAGTAATTTGTGGTAGCAACCAAAGTAGCAGTTGTGGATTCCAGTTTTCACTCATTTTGACTGGTACCTTCCTTCTTTTCTTTCTTTCTTCATCATGCAACATTGAACTCTATTTACTCAGCTGTGGCCTGGAGACAGGAAGGAGCAACGTGGTCATGCACCAAAACTGCCCTTGTTTATTCCAAGCAGCTCTTGGCAGACAATGTGGTGCATGGGCAAATGTAATTTTCTGCATGGTCTTCACTGACCTTGCTGTAGGGCATAGGAAAACAGTGATCACAGCAAAGCGAAGACACCTCCTACGGTCTGTGGTGGTCCCACTTCCTGTATAAAAGGTATCCAACTATAGTCTGAAAATTTGGTATGATTTGTTGGTCAGGCGCCTGGGGTGTCTACGGATGAGTTGCGTTACAGCCTAAAAAAGTCTGCCTGTGTACTTCAGTGAATAATTTGATGCCATTTCCCCAGGCATAAGAAACAAAGGATTTCTTTAGAACAGGAACTTCTCTGCACCACTTCAGCTTTATGGGCAGTTCCTGTCTAAATGGACCATTTGCCCATTAATTCCAATTTTATTGACAACAAACTTCATTCTCTAATGTGCTGGTTGGAGAGGATCTCTGCCACCCTTTCCCAAATTCTTTCTGAGCAGACTTCTGCTTTTATTCTATATTGTTTTCTTGTTTTATGGTAGAGGAGTAAGGATGATGCTGTGATTAGGTATGAAGAGAGAAAAGAAAAAGTATAAATTATTACAAGTTTTAAAAGTATGTTATTTCTACCAAGTGAGACATCTCTATTTATGCCTCAAAACTAATGCTCTCTTAGGGCCCAGTTACCTTCTCAAGCTGCTTTTGTCTATCAATCAGACAGGGACTGAGAAAAAAGTGCAACTTTCTCTGGAAACCTCATCCTTCAAGAAAAACCAACCTCAAACTCCTTCACCTTCAGGGAGAAAAGAGGAGACTAAAAATTGAAATTAATGAAAAGGGCCTTTGCTAATTAAAGCAGGCAGATTATCCTCCTGCAGCCTGTCTGTTCTGAATGCATGAAAGATGCTTTGTATACTGCTGGACACCACACTGTGAAATTCTAAAGGGGATCAAAGCAGAGGCACAGATATAACTGGCTAAGTAGGGAAAGATATAGAGGGTAAGGTAAACAGATTTAACTTTAGCTAAATGTAGTTATCTGTTAAGTAGATTGAATAAAATACAGTATGAAGAAAGGGTTATTATCATGATCTATTGACAAATAAAAAAAATAATGAGCAAGAGGTATAAGAATGCATAAACAGGAATTTGAACTTAACCAAACAAAAAATGGAACTTGGGTATTGCATAAAGCTTTCAATTGGTGTGACTCCTTCAGACCAACATGTAGACATTTTAGCAAAGATCAGAAATTTATTGCCCAGCATTATTCAAAGCTAGATTTAGAAAGCCATGAAGAGTAAGAGGTCCATACTATCCTGTTCAATTATGACCAAGTGTCTGTTTCAAAAAGAGCTTTTTTATGCCCAAGTTCTCTGTTTTCATGTAACCTGCTTCCTGTGGAAGCCTGTGGGCCTGTGGAAAATCACAGAATCATAGGATGGGTCAGTGACCACAGTGGGTCATTTGGTTCAACCTCCCTGCTCAAGCAAGGTCATCCTAGACCACATGACACAGGATTGCATCCAGATGGTTCTTGAATATCTCCAGTGAGGGAGACTCCACAACCTTCTTGGACAACCTGGTCCATGGTCACTCCCACAGTAAAGAAGTTCTTCCTTTCTTCTTTCTTTCCGTTTGGAACTTCCTGTGCATCTGTTTCTGCCTGTTGCTTCTTGTCCTAGCGCTTGGCACCATCAAAAAGAGCCTTCATCCTCTTGGCACCCTCCCTTCAGATACTCAGACATTGATGACGTCCCCTCTCAGTTGTCTCTTCTCAAGGTCGAACAGGCCCAAGTCACTCAGCCTGTGCTCAAAAGAGAGATTCTCTCCAGACCCTTACTAACCTTTGTGACCCTCCACTGGACCCACTCCAGGAGCTCCATGTCTCTCTTGTCCTGAGGATCCCAGAACTGGACACAGTGCTCCTGATGCAGTCTCACCAGGGCTGAGTGGAGGGACAANAAGGTCATCCTAGACCACATGACACAGGATTGCATCCAGATGGTTCTTGAATATCTCCAGTGAGGGAGACTCCACAACCTTCTTGGACAACCTGGTCCATGGTCACTCCCACAGTAAAGAAGTTCTTCCTTTCTTCTTTCTTTCCGTTTGGAACTTCCTGTGCATCTGTTTCTGCCTGTTGCTTCTTGTCCTAGCGCTTGGCACCATCAAAAAGAGCCTTCATCCTCTTGGCACCCTCCCTTCAGATACTCAGACATTGATGACGTCCCCTCTCAGTTGTCTCTTCTCAAGGTCGAACAGGCCCAAGTCACTCAGCCTGTGCTCAAAAGAGAGATTCTCTCCAGACCCTTACTAACCTTTGTGACCCTCCACTGGACCCACTCCAGGAGCTCCATGTCTCTCTTGTCCTGAGGATCCCAGAACTGGACACAGTGCTCCTGATGCAGTCTCACCAGGGCTGAGTGGAGGGACAAGATCACCTCCCTCAACCTGCTGGCAATGCTCTTCCTAATACACCCCAGGATCCCACTGGCCTTCTTGGCCACAAGGGCACTGCTGGCTCAGGGACAGATTGTTGTCCACCAATCTTTCTTCTGTGTTGTGTCATGAAAGAGAAACAGTGACCTGAAAACTCAACTCAAAATATGCATAATTGTTTTGGTAATTGGGACTTTTTCAATATCTTTTTGCAGTTATACATAAAACTTGGTGATACTTTTCTTAAGGACATTCAAGGAACTGATTAACTAACACTGCAGGAGGAAATCCCACCATTCCACTGAATACCATCATTAACACAAGCTCAGGTATACATAGACTGAAGGACCAAGGTCATATCTGCAATAGAGAACAACTCCTGATTTTGTTTTTGGCAAGAAATGACAGTACAAACAAGGTACATATGCTCCAAGACACCTGTAACTTCAGTGCAGTCACAGAAATTTAATTCTGGTCAACATTCAAGTTCTAGAAGAAGAGAGATTCTGATGTATCTATCCTTACAATAGATTAGATTGTACAAATCCCTGCAATGGTGTTGTAGTTCTGCACAGGCTGGGACTTTCGTGTGTTACAGCAGATTTCTGACTGCAGAATTGGCTGTTCCAGACAGAGAAAAATCACCTTTTCATAGCATGACCCTAAACTCAAGGTGCTTCATTAGATAGAAAGTCCTTCCAAGAGCAGGGCAAAGTATAGTACTCTAGAGAGTGTTTTAATGGATGTCAGAGTGTCTCAGCTATGTTTTTCAGCTGTGGGGCTTCCAGAACTGAAGAGAAAAATGATAGCTCTTGCTTCTCTTTCCCCCACTTCCTTGGCTAACAATGAAGATAAAGGAAAAGTCTGTAACTTGATTTGGGTGACAGTCTTCCTACAGTATTTCTTTAGTCATTATTGAAAACATTAATTTGACTGGGTTGGATGTTGCAGTGAAATGTCCCTTTGATACTGTATCCTGCCTCTTGAAATATGTGACAAAGATGTAACATTTTCCTTTTCTCTTGCTTTTGTCAAACTGCCAGGCTTTGAGGAGTTGTGGAGATAGGGAGAAGCCCTCATCCGTCAGGGCTCAGTATTGGGGCCAGTCCTGCTTAATCTCTTTAACAGTGTTCTGAACGAGGGGATCAAGTGCCCGCTCAGCTAGTTTACAGATGACACCAAGTTGGCCAAGTGTTGATCTGCTCCCTGCAGAGGGATCTGGAGAGGCTGGATTGGTGGGCAAAGTTCCAGGTCCTGCACTTCGGTCACAACAACCCCATGCAGCGCTGCAGGCTGGGGGAAGTGTGGCTGGAAAGCTGCCTGGTGGCAGAGACCCTGGAGGTGCTGATTCATAGTAGCTGAACATGATCCAGTGTGTGCCCAGGTGGCCAAGGAGCCCAATGGCATCCTGGCCTGTATCAGCAATAGTGTGGCCAGCAGGACCAGGGCAGTGATTGTCCCCCTGTACTCGGCCCTGGTGAGGCCACACCAGGAACCCTGCATCCAGTTTTGGGCCCCTCACTATGAGAAGGACATTGTGCTCTCTGGAGCACATCCAGAGAAGGGCAACGGAGCTGGTAAAGTGTATGGAACACAAGTCTTGGGAGAAATGGCTGAGGGAGCTGGCGTTGTTTGGCCTGGAGAAAAAGAGGTTCTGGGGAAACCTTACTGCTCTCTACAGTTACCTGAAAGGAGGTTGTAGTGAGATGGGGGTCAGTCTCTTCTTCCAAGTAACAAGATTAGAGAAAATGGCCTCCAGTTGCACCAGGGAAGGTTTAGATTGGATATTAGGAAAAATTTCTTCACTGAAAGTGTGGTCAAGCATTGGAATGCTCTGCCCAGGGAAGTGATGGAATCACCATCCCTGGAAGTGTTCAAAAAACATGTAGATGTAGTGCTTAGGGATGTGGTTCAATGGTGGACTTGGCAGTGTTGGTTAATGGATGGGCCTTACTTACTCTGTGATTCTAAGTTGAGGCTGTCATCTGAAACAAGGTTAATTATTTGGATGAGAGCCTAATGAAGACTAACATGTTTGTGGCAAAAGAACTTATGCTCTGTACCTCAGTCCCACTGCCAGTGCCCTTGAGATCCCCTCCCTGACTACTGCTTGGCTCTACTTCCACCTCTGGCTCTTTCTTCCATACTTTGCATTCTTCTGTATATAGAAGTACTGCAAAATTGCTGCTGTTCAGCTAGTCGTCTTCTTAACTCCAGTCCACAGCCTTTTGGACTGTGAACATACAATCATGTAGGGCTTTTTGACATCAGGATGTTTCCATTCCCTTGGGATCCTTTAAGCTTCCCTAAGAGTCACCTCTTTTAGACTCCTTCTGCTGAGCCACAGAGTCCCTTCTTGACCAGTCTTTCACAAAGCTGCTCTCTAACGCATGAATCATTTGATTGGTTTGCTTGTGTTTTTTGGATCTTTGTTCTGTGCTTCCTATAATACAGTGACCAGATTTGTACACATTATTCCAAAAGAGACCATCCAGCTGCCTTACTGAATGCCAAAGTAATAACGTCTGTGGTTTATACTCTGTAGCCTTCCATACACAACCCAAAAACCTTGTTTGCCTTTGTTACTGCTGCCAGATGTTCTGTGGATGATTTTCAAGTGTATTGTGGGAATGTCACCATGCCAGTGAATTTCAGCAAATTTAAGCAACTTTGAAATTATTCCTTTTTCCGCATGGTTATATTCAAGTCAAACCAAACTGTGTTCTCACTTGAAACTGCCCTATTTTGGTTACCCCTTTTTCACACTGAATCACTACCTGTTACCAGTTTCTCTGCAGGAGCCTGTTCAATAGGATTTCCCCTTTATCAGGCCTCTTTCAGATTGTGCTGGAAGCTCCATCTGAAGAGTCCAGCTCTGAAGGTCTAGGGAGCAGTTATATTGTCTTTAATACCCAGACTACTTGAATTGGAAGTAAAGGGAATATGAGGGTTTTTTTCCTAGAGAGGAAGCAAGGGGAGGGAACAGCCTATAAAAGAATTACAATGTTCTCACCTCTCTTTTCCTGCAGATTTGCTGACAGCACAGGAATACCACTGCCTGCTGCAGCTGCTCTGCCCTGACTTCCCAATGGAACTCACTCAGAAAGCAGCAAGGTGGGTCTTCATTCTCTCTTTAAAGGCAAGGTTAGTCCCACATGCGTGGACTTAGGAACTAGACCTGTGGGTAAAGGCATGAACAGGGACCTTCAACTTTTAAGGTTTTGGGGAAAAGAGACACCATCTTTTGAGGTTAAGAACATGGTGTTTCTCTAGCAATGTGAAAGAATATATATTTAAGATACACAAAAATTGAAATATCAGTGCAGAATGCTGCTGTTGGCTCTATGTTCACATGAATTGCAGATAAAAGAATGTTAACCAATATGGTTTTAACTGACATGATTTTTAAACTCTATTTCAAATACTGTTTACCATTCTAAAATGTGTTCCCCCTTGCCCCAGCTTCTATGGTTGATCACATTTAAGCACACTAACCTCTGAAGGATTGCCAGTGTTTTAAAGTATGTTTGGTAAGAACATGGTAGCTAATCCGTTTGAAATTTTCTTTTAATCTAGACAAGGCAAAAAGCAGATAGTTGGCTCAGGGCATTGATAATGTGATATGGAATTTTTTACTGATTGTGCTTGCTGATTCCAGTGCAGCCCAGGCGGTTGATTATTAACTATCTGATATTGAAAACTTAATAAGGTACACACATCTGTTCAGTTGCTTGTCCCCCAATGCCAGACTAAGAAAGAATGCTAGCCCTGTAGTAGGGAGATATCTGCTGCTTCTTTCATGGAGGTACACAGGCACCAGTCCTGTGTGCTGGTGTGTATTTCATAGGGCTCCAGCTGAACTGAGCAGGAATTTGTGATGGTGCATGCAATGGAGACTTCTGCATATCTACACATGTTGTGATGTTTGTGTCAAGGAATTTAGTCCACAAGGCTGCTGTAAACTAGAGGCCCCATTCAGGGGCCTGCTGCACTGTTGTGCATGTGCCATAGAGACAGACAAGCTGGCTTTGGGAGCAGGTGTTGGAGAGAAATGAGATCTCCGTCAGAGGCACCCAGGCTCAGGTGGGGGTGACCTCACTCCTACTTTTGGCTGGCTAGAGATTTACTTGCACATTGCTAGCTCTGTAGCAAGCTGATCTATTTGAATAATTTTAATAAAACTTGCCATATTTCTAAACTATCTTTCTCTTTGCTTACAACTGTTGCTCATGCTCTTGTCCTTTTTCTGGTCTGCACTTCCCATTGTCCTCCTTGGTCTCTGCCTGTTGGAAGGGTGAGCTCTGCAGACTTTCTTAGAGCACCAGTTGATTGAGTCTTTGCAAAACACGAGTGTCACATGGCAAACCTACAGACATTGTTCCTTCTTCAGTCTGCACACCCCCAACGGATTTGTTGCTAATTTTCTTGGGAAAGGAATTAAAGAAAGTAGCAGCAGGAGTAGCTACAGAATTCAGTGATACAGCGAGGACCTGCATTGGTGCTGCTGGGAAGAGGGCAGTTATAGCTGTAATCTCAGGGCTGCATGATTGAGATGATCTCACGGCACGGTGCAGTCTGCTCATCCAGGAGCTGTTGCTATGCACTGATAACAAACACTAGGACTAAGATCAGGAAATGTCAGAACTTAAGAACAGAGGCTACAACAATATAGGTTTTATTCACATGACATCAGAGAGCTCCATTTTTCTGTACCTGGTACTACACAAATGCAGAAGTCATACCCAAAAAATGAACCAGGGTATCCATGTCTGTGAGATTTCTTGGATGTTTTCTTCTTCAAATGGTTATAGCCATTAGCAGATTGAAGACTTTAATCTACAGAGATACCTTTGAGGTTCAGAGACACCTTTTGGCATTCTGAAGAAATTGCAGGACAGAAAATGAAGGAGGTTTTCTGGTTTGATGCCATGATTTTAAGGTCTGTACCTGAGCACTGATTTTTCTATTGTAAGAGAAACAAAAGGAACTCAGTGCCCACATTTGAGCCAGCCTTGCTTTGAGACAGATTGTGTCAGCCTTTAATAGTAGCAGAAAATGGTAAAAGTCCTTTAAACTTGCCTGGTCTAGAGTTTGTCCTGGGAACATCCTGTCTAGTCTGGATTTCTGAGATTTTAACCACAATCAGTAGACCATAAAGTTTCCCCACTGGCACAACAGCAAGGCTTTCCTGCCAGCCAAACCCACTTGAACCCTGAAAGACCACTATACCCTCTACCAGAATGCCGCAAGTGTAGGCATTTTTATTCAGTCCTTTCCAAAGTTCCTCCTTGATTTTCATTATTCATTGAGTGCCAACTACTAACTTTTTAAATACATCTGTGGCCTCAGAGCTTAAAGTCTAATTTGGATAAGAAAAAAATAATTTTAAAATCCCTTGAAATATGAGATACCTGATGAACTTTTTTGAATTGCAGTTCAGACTTTCAGATTTTGTCCTCAATTTTGATCCTGCTGTCTAGGTTACAGTCCGTGGCTAGGTTTTTCTCCTTGACCGACATTTCAAGGAAGAGGTGCAGATATGTTGCATAGGATGCTCTCTCAGCTTCCTTGAGTGCTCAGTCAGCTGGCTATGTGGGGGAATTGCCAGCTGCAGTCAATCTCCTCATAAATGATTGTCTTGGATTTAAAGACTTCTCAACATTTCCGGCGTGCAAACTCCTGGGCCAAGCAGAATCAGTAACCCAGCACCAGAGTGCACCTGCTTCTATTTAGACGCTTCTCCGTCACATATGTGCTGTACAGGCTTCCTCAGAGGCTCCTTGCTGTCTTTAACAGCAAAAACTGTCCAGCAAATTCTCATGCATACTTCCTCATGCTCTCCTCTAAGTAAGAGACTGGGACTTGGTGCTGCACAGCACTGCCATTGACCAGAGTTTTAGATTTAACAAGTGAAATGAATTGCTTATTATGAAGGTGGTGTAATGTTGTCTCTCTGCATATCAAATATGTAAAACCACTCTCCGCTGTTGTTTTCCTGCAACTTTGAGAAGAAAGCTTCGGTGCTTTGAGGGTATCTGGGAAACAGACCATCATTTCAAAGGAGGGAGTGCAGCTCATCAGTGATGTGGCCAATCGCATTTCCAGTGCTTAAATAGTGGTTGGAAATGCCAGTGGCTGAGCAGTATTGCCTGAGAGATGAAGATGCTCTGCCTGCCAGCTTCAAAGCCATTTCCTTGATGTGGCCACTGACAATCTCAGTAACATGCTTATTAGTGAGAATTAAGAACTGAAGCTACTGCTTCTTTAGACAGAAGGAGAGGAGGCTTCTGGAATGTAATAAATAAATCAGAAGCACTTTGACATCTTCAAAGGGTTTTGTTTTAAATACTGGCTTTTCTCCTGGGGACCCTCTTAGCCCCAGTCTTTCTTCTTTGCGGTAATTAATTCAAGCTGCTCTACATGTTTGATTTTGCCACAGTGAACAGAACTGGTCTGAGTGGCAGGGAAGTCTTGCAAGATCCTGTGTTCTTCTAGGTCAGCCTCCCACACAGCTCCCTGGAGTCTTTTACATGAGACAGAACAGTGTTTCCCCAGCAATGTGTTTAGACAATTGATGCTGCAGGAGCTGGTGCGCAGATTGCATCTGGCCCTGTGTTCAAAAGGGTCCTACTGGATGACCCATACTTTGGCTATAATGAACTGACAATCCTCAGATGGCACAGTGTGCCAGGTACTGACTGTACAGGTTCAGTAGACCTACGTGCAGTTGAAAAGAAATACCAATTGCCTTTCTTTAGCATTGCCTGAATACTCTGGGGTTTTTTCCATCAAAGTGGAGTATTTTTTTCTGTTTTACAGTCTAAGCTGTCATTGCTCAGACGAGTTTGATTGTCCCCACTTCAGAGACTGACCTTTTTATCCTTAAGTAGTGGTAGCAGTGACCAGAGCATTGTTTTTTTTTCATTTTGAGGACCATTTTTGCCCTGAAATCCATAGGGTTTTTTCCTGAAAGGAAGAGCTGAACTTTGCTATCACTTACATTTCATCTTTATGGCCTGTGGCTGGTATTTTCCATATTCAAGAAATATGCTTCGAAATAGGGACTCATGTAGCACCTACGGCTTAGCAGGTAGGTGTTCCTGGCCCAAGAAGTCTTCAGTTGCCATGAAATTTGACCTGATAGTCAAATAATAGACCTGATATGAAAAGAGACCGATCCTTTTATCAGGAAGGGAGGACAGCGTGTTCACAGTGTGCAATTAGGAAGCTGATTGTTGGTGCAATGTTATTCCCTCTGTAGTCAAGTAGAGTTTGTTTGAGTATAGATGGTGAATTGCAACTGTTGTGATCTTTATGAATCTGAAAAATATCCCAGTTAGATGAATTCTAGTATACAGAGGGATAGCATGAGTCTTGTTCTGCTTACACCAGTTTACTACTTGTGTAGCTGTCCTGTCTGTAGTCAGTTAGTCAGAAGCTGGACTTTGATGATCCTTGTGGATCCCTTTCAACTCAGGATATTCTACAATTCTATATAACCATGTGATGCAGCCTTGCAGTTTTTTCTGCCAGTGTTTGTTCCATCATGTCCACCAGACTTTGAATGTCATGCTGCGCTGTTCACACTGTAGCTGAAGTGTGTGATTGACATTCAGGATCTCCTCCTCACTCCAGGTTC
This sequence comes from Ifrita kowaldi, assembly GCA_013398055.1. Taxonomy (NCBI): domain Eukaryota; kingdom Metazoa; phylum Chordata; class Aves; order Passeriformes; family Cinclosomatidae; genus Ifrita; species Ifrita kowaldi. The sequence continues at coordinate 69,554 of VZRS01007233.1, forward strand.
TTAAGCTGCCTGCATTTGATATTAGGGCATCCACATCCATGCAGCAATGGGTGTTCCCATTCCTCTCTCCCAACTTCTTATACTGGGCCACTAGCAATCCTCAGTTGCACGTAGTTCCTTGGCTGCACTTTCTCAAGATCTGGGGTTCCTGGTTACAGACTTTAGGTTTTTTGTAGATGCTAAACTGTTTCTCTCATCTTATAGGATTGTGCTGATGGATGATGCAATGGATTGCCTGATGTCTTTTTCTGATTTCCTCTTTGCTTTCCAGATCCAGTTCTACTACTCAGGTAAATGCTGGGAAGCTGTTGACTTCTCCCACTTGTAGCATTACAACTTTACAGCTTCCCAATCTTTGCACTTTTTTGACACTTGAAAGGACATGGTTTTTCACAGAAAATATATAGCTAATGGAATCTACTGATGAAAAGCATTGCTGATGTCAAGAGATTAGGAGACTTAATGAGCAGATTGCAAATTTTTGTGAATAACTACATACCTGCAACTGCTATGTCTTATGCATGTATTTGTCTTGGCCGTGAGACATAAATTTCCAGCTTTATCTAGACTATGTTAACACCTGACAATTAACTTTTACTAGGAACATTTTTTTCTCTTTCTTTAAGGAAATTATTCAATCCTGCTGGAGACAGGATAGGAAAAGCCCACCAGCTAGTGCCTTGTAAGGGAAAAGGAACTGCACAAATATATATATAATTCTTCCCCTTAATACTTGCCCAACTATGAGCTGGTTTCAGCTCAGAGAGTTTCTGAACTGGATATAATTTTCATGGGTTTAGGAACTCTCAGTGGACTCCACTCCCAAGAACTTCTCCAACAGCTTCCCCTTGAAATGACATAAAATTGAAACCTCCCCACCTTTTGGTGAAGAGTTGCACACTGTTCTGTAAAGAACCACCTCTGTCGTTTGATTCAAGGCCCCCTAGTTGGAAAGCAAAAGGAACAGATAATCCATATGAACATTCTTCATGTTGTTGGTCATTTATTGTATTTTATCCCTCTTCCCCAGTCTGAATTTTAACTAGATGGGATAGTTCTAAAATTCTTGGCAGGAAAAGTACAAATCAAATAATATTGGTTTGTGTGTGTGTGTATTTACTTATGCTTACCCACATGTATATATCTGTAAAATCCCCAGGTATTTTTAAACTTAAGTTCAGAGACAAGGTGGAGAAACTTGGATGAGCAAGCACCATTCAGGTGCTTGTCCTGTACGGGAAGACTGCATTAAAATACATCGGCCTGTTCACCCTAGCCCCTCTAAATTGTGGTTGAGGAACGAGAATCTCATTCAGGACAAAAAGAGGGAAGCATTAGATGTGCTCCCAAGCACTGGGGACTCCTGGCGTGCCACTTTCTCACCTCCCGGCACACAGCACTTTCTAACATAAAGCTCATGGATTTCTGTCCACTCACACTGAAATAGCTCCCTCTGATGGACATAGCTCACAATTGGCCTCGACCAGGCGAAACGGGCCAGGTTTGGAGACACTGGCTAGAAGCTTTTGTGAGCATAGTCTGTGGTCAGAGAGTAAACTTGGGTGGCCTTCTGAACTGATCCAACCTGTAAGTTCACATCTTTCTAGCAGTTAAGAGTCAGCTGCTATCCCTAATACAAAAATCTCTTTTTCTCAATACTTCTGTGTATATACTTCCCTTGTAACTGTGCTGTGCATATCACAACTTTATCCATGACAATTCATTATAAAAAAACAGTTCAAAATGGTGATTTTGAGTTGGGCAGAACCAGGCTTGTAATGCCTTTAGTCAGGGACAGAAAATGTGTTTGGAAAGTTTTCTCTGATATAACAAATATTTCCATGGAGCTGCAGAACCTCAGCGTAGCCTCAGGGCCTGCTGACATCCTGACTTTCCTCTCCACCCACCTCACGCACAGCATTGCACTTCCATTCACTCGGAACTTAAATGCCACTGGAGTCCTGGCAAGCTCATTCTTGTGTACTCACACTCAAAGATCCCATCCCTGTCCTGTTCACCCAGGCACAGTGCACACACACAGCCTGTCATACACTCTCCCACCAACCCACACACATGCAAACCACTCCAAATGGAATCTAGATTTGTAAACTGCTGACCACATCCATAAACAAACTTGTTTAAAATTAGACTCCTGCAGTAAACAGTGGGTAGTATGAGGAGCCTGGGGAGAGGCTTTCTGCCAACTCTAGCCCTGACCTGCCCTGGCCCTTCCTCTAGATCCTGTGTTATATTTACTTTGGAGCAGCGCAGAGGCAAGCTGGGATACAGCCTGGAGCCCTAACTAGCTTGCTCCCTTTCCTCCTGTTGCAGTTCAATATAGTTTGCTCCCAACTTGGATGAGTTCTTAATCAGTGTCAAGACGTGGAGAAGGAAAACATTTTAGACTTCACAAGCTAGTTTTTTGTTCGACATTAGCTTTCATGCTTCTGTTTTATACATGTGCTAGCTAGCCTTTATTCCCTTGAGATGAATCTTTTCAACAGAGTGAGTGACCTCTCATAATCATCCTAATAAGAAGAAGACAGCAACTTCTATGGAAATGGCTGTATGGGCCTGCATAATATCTGTTCTGAATATGCAGGATGCTGTAGAGTTGTGCTTATTTCCAGTTGGTGCTATGTACAACACAGAACAACAGTTTAAGCCACAGTCCAGTAGGTCAGGAGGATGCTTTGCTGGTTCCAGCCCTGAGTTTTAAATGGCTTTCTGTTGTTTTAGAGTTCCTGGAAAGTGTGGCTGCCATTTATCAAGACCTACTGGCTGGTAAGAATCCAAATACTGTGATTGTGCCAACATCATCCTCTGGGCAACATCGGCAGCGCCAACCCCCAAATGACTGCAACCCACTCGAAGGAGTAGAGGCATCTCTCTTCTACCAGTGCCTGGAGTCCTTGTGTGACAGATCAAAATACAGGTACGAATGGAGTCTAAAATACAAATTTGAAGTCTCTTTCTCTGGAGACTCTTTGTAAGGTTAGAGCTGTGAAGAAATAGAGGACTTTGAACAAGCTGATATTCCCACATGGATCTCATTGAAGAAGTACAAAGGGAAGCATCATAGTTGAACAGCTTTAACCAAATGAGAGAAACAATCTCATGGACCACAGAAACATGGGTTTTGGACTGATTCTTGAAGTAATAGATTGATTTGGGTCTCTACTCTCTATCTCACTTCTGCATTGACACTTTCATCAAGGAGAGATCCATCATGAGTTACCTGGAAGGGCTAAACAAGTGCAGTTGTGTTCTTGGGAGTTCGAAGAGCCCACCGGGTGGATGGAGGATGAAGCCTTAGAACCTAGGCAATTTCACACTGTCAGTCTGTACCCGAGCCTGTGTTGGAACTGATCTCCAGCTACAAATCCCTGGCACAAGACTAGCTTTAGTTCAGCAGGGGATGGAGCAATACCAGACCTTACTGTATAGCTTTGACAGACACTTCCATCATAGTTTCATGCAGGTAATGAGCATATACCCTCCTAGAAGGTCATGGTCTAGAAACGCAAAATAACTCAGGACACCTGATTTCTACTTTAGGTTTCCAAATCCAAATTTGTGATCCACAAAATTACTGCTGAACTGCTGTCCAGTGCTATAGATACCTAAGCATGGAGTTGATGAGTTGTTTTGTTCTTTTAAACAACAAAAGCTCTACATTCCCTGTATGTCCTGAGAACTTCAGATGGGATGAGTACTGTGGGCCCATCTGGTAGGTCAGGCTTTGCACAGCACTATGAGGGGAGCCATTCCCAGCCTTTCATGCAGTCGCTCAGTACTCAGTCAGGCTTTGGTAACCACTTCTGCCTGAGGGATCACCAGCTCATCCCCACATCTCCCAGGGATACCACTACACCACTGACTGTTGAACACTTCCTCTTCATGGGGCAGTTTGATTTTGCATTAAATCCTTCAAGGAGTATTGGTCAAGAGCAAGAATCACCATGAAGATACTGCTTAGAACTCAGGACCAGGGGTTAAGGTGAATGTAGAAGGGGATATGCTAATTTAGTCCTTACCTAAATAGTGTTCTCTGACATATTTAGGCTGTCATTGGAGAGGTTTTCTTGCCCCTTGGATGACTATCACTGATAATAGTGTGATAGCAGCATCGCTGAAAGTGTTCAAAAATGCACAGATGTGGCAGTTAGAGACATGGTTCAGTGGTGAACACAGCGGTGCTCCACTAACCACTGGACTCAGTGATCTTAGTCTTTCCCAAACTTAACACTTGTATGAAGGTTTATTGACTTCTGAAAGAAAGTATTTCCCAGAGGATTTTTGAAAGAACATGCTAAGGGTTGGGATGTGTATGCCTCTGAGTGCATCTAGGCTTTTCTCACTGTCCTTGGAATGAAGACAGGGAAGACTGCTCCTAGGGATGTCCCCCAGCTCAAGAGATCTTGCTTAACAAATGGGGAGCAGATCCAGTGCTCAATAAGCAAGCGCTGGTTATTTGTTTTAAACTGAGTCAGGGCAACCTGACAGTGTTAGAACAGGTAAAAGGGTTTATTTCTCCAGTTTCAGCTGGGCCTTAGAAAAAAAAAAAATTATAATTTGGAAGACAAGATGATCTCCGTCTCTCTTTTCCTAGCTGTCCACCTTCTGCTCTTGTGAAGGAAATGTTGAGTAGTGCACAGAGAATGACCTTCTATGGATTCCTTATGGCTCTTGCAAAGGATCAGGCCATCAATCGAGCCCTAGGTAAGACTCCTCTGAATGATACAGCTCTAGATTTTCAGTCATTCTGTACTTCGGTGGAATTTCCTTTGTAATTATGACCCACATTTTACACTCAGGAAGTGAGCGAGGGAAAGTTTTTCATCTTTCTGTTGATGGATTAACTTTAAAAACATAACACTGTGCCTTACTGTCTGCCTGAAGCCGTGGAGCTTCCTCAAGGATTACTGAATTGAGGTGCCATCCTATGTTTTAGCCCTTTGTGCTCCCACAGATTTTAAATGGCTGCTCTCATCTATAAGAAAAGAAGGCACACCTAATGGAAAACCTCTTCTGCTTCCTTGGCTCAAAGGTTCAAAGCCCAGTCTTTCCCAGCTCTTCCCCATCTGCCCTCAAGGCAGTGTGATCTTGCTAGTAGCTATCTATGGCCTGCTGGAAATCTGATCATAAAACACAAACTGCTACAAAAATCTGTACCACACTGCTGTGGGAACCACAGGGATTACCAACCAGCATCTCACTGCTTGTTTCTGTGTTGTGCTAGTTTGGAGCAAGGAAGAAGTGTTGCATTGGCAAAGGACAGTATGTAATCCATCCATAATTCACTCACGGTTTCATATTTCCCCCATATGCCTTACTTGTGCTCTTCCTCCTCTTACAAAGAGGAACTGAAATGGCTTTTCTGTTTGACAAGATTGTATTCAGGAGATAAATTTAAATGGCAGGAGCGGGGGG
>VZRS01007233.1:74992-86828 GCA_013398055.1 Ifrita kowaldi
CCCAAACACTCATCTTCACTCATCTCCACTCAGCAAATCACCTGGCCATTAGGGGTAGGCTCTCTCTGTCTTTGGGTAAGTATCCCCTTCCTCTACTTCTAGGCTTGAGTATCTGCCAGTCCCTAATTGCAAAGACAAAACTCAATGAAAAGGTGTACCTTGCCTGAGGGCTGCTTCTTTTACACGGGTGTGTGTCACAGTACAGTAAAAGTGTGCCTTCCCTGGCTGAGCCCCTTCTTACAGCAAACCATTTAAGCTGCTAATGCTCCTCTGGGGCAGGGCAGATTATATATCAAAGGTGCACGAATACAGCCCTGCAAGCCCCTCTGCAAACAGGCTTAGAAAGCAGTGTATTCACTGGGAGGAAGGTGATGCCTGGACGGCAGCAAGCAAAATCTTTTTGTCCTTTGCCCTATGAAATCCACTTCTAGTCAAGCACAAAGAAAACAGATGAAAAGAAAAAAAAAATCCTGCCCACAGCCTCCATTATGCCATCTACAAAGTGAGTGAGTTTTCGTTTCCATTAATGTAGGCCCGTCCTCTGGCGCTCTGCCAGCCTCCTGCTGAGGCCTCTGTCAGAGGAGGGGCAGCAGCCACAAGTCTGACAGGTGCTAACATTTTGGCAAGGGAAGGAGGATTCTTTTCCTGGTGTCTTTTAATCTCCCCTGAAGGGTGATTTCAATAGTCTTTGGTCTGTAGGGGATCACAAGCTCTCCAAAGCCCTTCAGCAAGAGCCAGTTCAGGCAGAGGAGGTTTTGGTCTCACAAAGCCAGCAGCTCCTCTTAAGGAACAGGGATAGGGATTAAAGCAGCTTGTTCAGGCTGGGACAGTGCTGATGAGTTTGCCAGGCAGACTGGAATCTGCAGTGTATCTCCAATGTCAATGTTGATTTGTGAATTCTTTAAGTGCCATTTATCAACTCTCCAAGTAATTCTTGTGCCTTAGAGACTTCACTGTGCACTCTGCAACTACAGAAACAAGTTAAGCTTTAGTTGCTTATTCTTTTAACTGAGCCCACGAAAAGAAGCAGGCTGGGATGCTTCCGTGGATTTCCTGACACTGTTTTGCAGTGCCAGAATTTCCTGTTCATTTGCAGGAGTAGACCAGAACCCAAATAAATGGGGGAATCAGTTCTGATCTAAACTTACTCTAGTTTTCAGGCACTCATTGCTACATTTTTGATTACTGCTGCCAGCCTGCCTCTGTGGGACAGGTGGCTCTCCACCCTCTCCTTCAAGAGCAAGGTTAACAGCCAGAAAACAGATTTGTGTCCCCACAAGGAATACAAAGCCCCTTCCAAAAGGTATTGAGTGTAGCACCCAGGTCTCCTGAAAAACTGTAGTAAGAGCATTCCTCGCTGTACTGTTGGTACTGATTATCCAATGGGGTTTTTGTCCTGGTGTGCAGTGGTACTCTCCAGGCTCCCATAGGCAATTTCTGTGCTGTTCTCTGTCATTTCTGTGCTGGCTGATCACACTCTCCCCTGACCCCTATACAAGGTGGAGTTTGTTAAAGAATTAGGAAGGAGGGCTTTCCTAAGAGCCCCATCTTCCTTTCTGGCTCTGCTAAGGTCCCAGTATTTTCAGAGAAGAGCAAGGATCATCAACCAGCTGTTCCAGTCCTGAACTATACCATGTCCTTCATCTGGAGTAGGGTTTCTAATGTGAAAAGGAGCATGCTGATCTTATGCTGAGAGGGTACCCAAGTACTGGCCCAGCCTTTCATGCTCACACCCAGACAGCAAGCAGTGCTAGAGCATAGTTCATCCACACTTAACTCCTTTAGACAATGTGCATGACAGTCAGACCTGACTTTCCTGAGTTGCGAGGAAAGCAAAAGCCTTAAATGCGTGGAGTGTTTGATCCCCAAGATCAGTGTGCCACAAGAAACGCAGGTGGCACAAAAGTGTAAATTTCCCTGGGTGGTATAGCATGTGTTTCAGGCTGTGGCACTGACAACACCACAGCTATTACTCTCATAGGATCTGGGACTGATCATACTGGGCAATGAGCAGAAGCCCAAAGTTGACAGACTACTCAGTAATTTTGTACAGTGAATGAAAACTGCCAATCCTCAGGGTTGTAGGAAGTGAGACTACTGAGGCTGCCTCCCATTTAGTCTGGGCTCAGCTACAGCATGTGTGAAAGACACAGAAAATAGATCATCGTTCTTTATCTATGATCCTCAACATTCAGTGTCCATTTCTCTAATAGGCATAAAGAAAAGTGTTCTCTGTCTTGCAGGCCAGATTTTGGATGCTGCTATGGCTTGAACACTTTTCTTGAAGAATGAATAGCCTAACTCTGCTCTGATACTTCGTTGGTTGTTGTTTTTCACCCCAGGGGCTCTGCCAGATAAAGGAGACTTGTTTCTGGACCCTGCCATGGATCAGGAACTTGAGAAATTGTAAGTGGAATTGCCTAAACTAGGAGGTAAAGCAACAGATCAAAGGTAGCATGCTAAAGAAGGGTGTAATAAAGTACTGTCCTATTCCTCTGCTCTACTACAAAACAATAGAGCAGCTAAAAGAGCAGCCTGAACAGGAAGGGCTTCTTTCTTTGTGGTGCCTCAGTGCAATTAACAAAAAATCCTTACAGAAGTCTTCAGAAACAGAGGGGAAGAGTGTGACTCAAAGAGGTATCTAGAGGAAGCAGCAGTCTCTAATGAACAGGGAAACTTTCTTTGGATGGTGAAAGGTAGGAGTGTTGGAAGGAACGAGCTCAGCCCAGAAGATACGTTTAAACAGGGAAAGATTCCCATAGTGAGTCTGGGAGGCACCAGTGCAAGGTGTTCTCCCTCTATGCCATCAACATCTTTCCATCCCTGTGCTAGTTTTAAGTCTTTCTCCCAGGCTGACTCCAAGAGTGCTGCAGTAGAAGTTTATGCAACATGCTGCCAAGCATTTGTTTTTTCTCTTTCAGGGTAGCTCAGGTTTCAGGGCTTTCTGTCTCTGGTCCTGCCAGCTCCAGTGCAGACACAGCAAATATGCCTGTTCGTAACTCACCCAGGATTAACTCACCCTGGAAACCTCTACACCATCGTCGAAAAATGGATGCTGAGAGTGAAGGCTCCAATGAAGAGACAGACTCCTCTGAAAACTGAAGGTTGTGAGGGTGGGCACCATTCCCATCTTGGGTTTCTCCAGAATCCACTGGAGGAACAGCACCTCCTCCCAGAGCATCTGCTCTAACAGTGGGTTCTGTCTGCATCACCAGTGTGTGTGTGGCTGTGCTAATCCCCGGTGCCGGGCTCATCCATCTTTTCCCAGGAACAACTTGCCTTTTTCTTAGCTCCAAATCCGTGCAGGACTGGCTCCTCTGCAGAAGCCATTTACAGCTACAGAGTTATGCTTCCCTCTGCTGGCAAGCAGGACAAGGCAGCAGCCGCCAGCTCTGCCACCACTTGGAACCAGCCGGGTAGGCTCTCACCGGGGCACTCCCTCCCAGTTCCGCAGTTCAGCACCTGCTGAAGCAGCGGGAGTACTAGCGCAGGCCGCTTGCCAGTGTTTTGTAGCTCTATTCGGATTTGGCCCAGATAACAGAGTGGTTAAATGGCCAGCAGCAGCTCTGCACTTGTGTTCTATTATTATTCCCAGTAAAGCTGCACCTGCATATGATCAAAGGTAAGGAAATTCCTGAAGTTGCTAAAAAGGGCAACTTAGATATTGCCATGCAACCTGTCTCTGCTTTGTGCTTTCTCCTCCACGTGTCCAAGACTTGCCAAAGCAAATACAGCAAATACGCTAGATTGCAGGAAGTACTGCATGGTGCTGTCTAGCTCCACTGCTGTATTGAGTGGCCTTCCATGAGGTCTCCCCCTCTCTCCAACGGCATATTACATTCATTTGGAAAAGTGAATTTCAGAGGATTTGGAAGAGAGGGAGAGGGTCTTTTAAATTCCTTGGCCACAGGTGGTATGGACTGCAACCAAGCACTAAGGGAAAAGGAAGCAGTCCTCAAATGAGATCATGATGGGCTTTTTTGTAAATATTGGTATTGTTGTAGCAGCAGCATAGCCCTTAAAACTACAAAAATAAGTAGCATCACACTGCATTAATGGCAACCAATGCAGCAGTTTTAACCTCCACAGACCCGAACGCTTTATCTAGCTCAGCTCCTGTGTCCCAGCTTGCATAGACTAGTTATTTCCTGGGGAACTTCAGTTTCTCATGCTTCTTTGGGAGCCTCCTTGCTCCTCCTGGTTGTAAGGTGCTGCAGCATGGGCTACCAGGGGCTGGTAACCCAAAGCTTGTACCAGGGTGCCAGCAGGGTTATTTATTTATTGTAAGTTAAATTATTTATGATCTGTGCATTCTCTCCCAGCTCGGTGAGTGGCTGTGAGAGCCTGGCAATAAAGCACACTGTGTCAGGCCTCTGCTGCGTCTCGGTCTTTGGGTCTTCTGGGCTGCCCTGGCCCCTCCTCAGGGGGAGCGGTATCTGGTGGGCAGCGCAGGGCTCCAGCCGCCTTCCAGGGCCCCACCAGCCCCTCGGCCAGAGAAGGCGCCCAGCCCATCCCCGAGTGCGAGGGTGGCACTTGCAGCCATGCCCAGAACGCCACCATGCCCTGCAGCTGCACCGCAGCTGCACCACCGCTCCCTGGAGCCCCAGCCCACTGTGGGCGCTGTGACACTGACACAACTGCATCAGGGCACAGGGACAAGGAACAGGAAGATCTGACCCTTACCCTCCTCATGCCCCACCGAGGTGAAACATCAGCACAGAGCAGCCAAGTAACCCTTCCCCTCCTGCCTGCAGCTACTGCAGCCCCTCAGCTGGACAGGAGAGGTGAAGCCCATGCAAGGTGCAAGCCTCTTCCCAATCCTAGACAGAAACCTCCAGAACAAACAGCCCCAGCCTCTCTTTGCTGACAGCGGGTAACTAGCCCTTTCCCACCCTTCTTCTTACTACCTAGTCCTCAACACCATACACTTCAAGGAAAAGAAAAACACTCTTGTTAAAACCAGAGACCAAGCTGAACAGGACTAAAATGACAGTTCTCACTGCTGCACTTCATGGTTAAGTCAGAGGCTCAGTACTTTGATCCAAAGCTGGGCAACAAAATAACCAGGGATCCAGTAAATTTCTTTACTTCTTTACCTGGGCCTTTTTTGCTGATGATGTAGTTAGAAGCTAAAAAAATAATCTTTGCTTTGATTTTTTTTTCTCCCGCATTCATATATGCTGGTTTAGAAGACAGTAAAAAGGACTAGATCACGGTAAAAGGCAAACTCTGCAAATACAGAGGACTCCACAGCACCACAGATTGGGAGCAGTGATCAGAACAAAAAACAGTCATGTCACATGATGTTCAGAAAAATAGCATTCCCCTTTCCTCTTTTACTTGGTGAGCTAAGGTATGGGCCAAAGAAGGACAGGAGCACTGATGAGGGCAGCCCAGGAGTTCTGTCGTATCTTTTACACCAGTGAGGTTAACCCTGTAAGAAGGCCTGTCTCCACTGGCTAGTAGATAGCAGTGGGTATGAGGGCACATTGATTTTTAATAGAGTGGAATCCACAGATATTCAGAAAGCGTCCTGGGCACAGCCATGTCCTGACCCCCTCTGCTTACCTTCTCCCCTCCCCACCCAACCCAGACAAATAGGACAATCCTGCGGAGTTTACTCCAGGCAAAGGTGGCATCAGTGCCTCTTGCTGGCTTCCCTTTGAGTTGCAGTCCCTGGGTCATCAATATGAACCATAACGATCCTGAGAAGGAAACAGACAGAGACACCTTGTTACAACACCTTCATGCAAAATCCAGAGATGGATAACAAGAAATTGGGGGGTTTGGTATTTTAATGCAGTGTGAGGTTATCTAGACAGGACACCATACAAAAGCAGAAAGTAAAATGATCTTGACTTTTTAAATTCTGCCTGGAATTTGTGGGAAAAGATGTATCTGACATAACAAGGTGCCCTGTGCAGCAGGAGGGTAAGGCTGGCCAAGCAGAGTTCACTGGCCCCTGGAATTGCTCAGCTATTGTACTGTAGTCATCAGCTACAAAAGACAGGTGTCTACCTGGGACTTTCCACATAATTTGAGAAGATAGTGATAATTCCAGTGGAAGCCAGGTTATGGTAAAAGTCCCTGAATATGACAACAGCTTTCTGAAGGTGCCATCGTGTAACCTCACCTGGAGGGAGTTCATCACCCCATTGGCCAGGACAGCCATCTTGCCAGCCACTGATTTCACTCCTTGCTTGAACTGTGCAATGTCAGCTGCAGGCAGGACATTTCCAATAGACACGCCACCTACAAGAACCAGGAGGAGTTACCCAGAGTCCTTCAGCTCCAGAAAGCACCCTGATCCCCTCCAGTCTAGGTCTTCCAAAGCTGCCCCCTCCCTCAACCTGCTGAGTGCTAACAAACCTGAGTGCACATTGTCAGCCTCTCCAAACAGGTCTGCAGAGCTGATGGCGCTGCTGCCCGAGAGCTGCTGCAGTCGGGATCTGGCTTCATACTGCAGCAGAAAACAACAAAAAGGTTATATAGGAAAGGAACAAAGCAGGACCTGAGCAAACAGGAGGAGGTAAAGCCAGAGCTGTACCAGTGTTAAGCACTGCAGAATGCATCTACCTCAGCATCTGCCTCCCGCCCGAAAAACATATCTGAAGAGATAGCTTTAGCCCCTGCAAACTTCTGCCGAGCTTCATTGGATTCCACCATGGACGGCCTGTTCTCCACCTCCCGCCTACTGGTGGGTCTGAGGAAACAAGAACAGACATCTCAGATTAAGCTCACCAACACAGTAAAGAATCAGATTTCTGTCTCAGACCTCATCTAATCAAAGGAAAGCGAGACTTCCTTAAGTGTCAGTTACATTGGGGCTCTCCTTTCCCCATTTCAAGACAGTCAGCGCTTGATGGCCACAGGCTGTATAAACTCATGGATATGATAGGCAAGGAAGTGTCCAAAGCCCTTTTTCTTGGGCTTGTCTGTGCAAGTTATTTTCTGCAGCACAAGGCTCCTGCTGTAACACAGCAGCATCTATGCCACAGCCCCCACACTATCCTTTGTCCCCTATACAAGGGGCAAAAGGTGCACTAGCAGTGGCAAGCACTTTACCTCTCTGAAACCGGCCGAATACTGGAAATGGTCACCTCCTGTTCCTCCTCTTTGTCCATACCCCATGAAGAGTCCGTTTCCCATCGTGAGCCAAACGCATCTTCGAATGAGAAGGGATTGTATTTGTACCTACGTACCAAAAATAGGTAATTTAGGCCAGACATGAAATTCAGGAATAAGACGACTACACTGAAGCAAAGTCTTACTTAGGGGGTCCAGATGTGAAGCTTCCACCATCTTCAAGTAAGTCCAGTTGGGAGCGGGAAGATTTTGCTACCAGCGGTGTCTCCTGCTCAATTACTTGCATCTCAGACATCACCGAGTGTGAAACAGAACTAGCACAACAAACAGGCAGAGTCAGGGCTGATGGGTCTGACAGCATCCAGTCCCTACAAGCAATGTGCCTCAAAACTGAATCTGGTCTTCGCAGGCAGGGCAGGTGACACAAGTTTTGAGGGAGAGTTGTGGGATGTCAGCCCCCTTCACCACTTATCTATACTCCTTCAGAAGTCTTGAGCTACCTTCTTAAAGGAAGGATTCTGCAGGGGGATACCTGTCAAGCAGCAGGGCTCTAGTGCTAGACACTGACAGGCCACACGTATCTGTGGAAAAGCTCAAATGAGAACCACAACCTTTGAACAGAATGCTTATTCCTTCTGGGGCCTAAGGCATTTTTAGTCAGAGACCAGCATATGAGCACTTAACTCATCTCCTTATCTGTTACAAGGGAAACTACTGCCTTCAAGAAACTTTTCGAGAGCAGGGTACTTCCAAAACACTATGTCTGTCCTATGCCATCCACAGCCAAGTACCTTCTGGACACCAATCCCATTCCCAGCCTCTCTGCTTGTTCACGTTTCTTCCCTTCAAGGTTCTGGAGTTTCTTCTCTTCCTTCTTCCGATCAAGCTGCAGTTCCTGATAAGCCAGTCGCATTGAGGTGACTCTAAGGAAAAGAGCCATGGTGGCTACCAGCTCATTACCCTCCCTTGCCACCCACATTGTAGAGGAACAAGTGGTAAAGTAACCCAAACCACCCTTCAAAACAGCCACTTTCACAACAGTTCTGTCAAAAATCCTTGCACAGAAGCTATTGCTTGTTTTGCCATCTCATCTCCACTGGGATTCAACTCTTCTTTGGCTAACCATAATTTCCTTACTGTAAGCATCACAATGCCTATCTTCTCCTCCCCCCATACCCAGAATGATCCATCCAGTTCAGCCTTTCCCTTTTTCAGTCCTGTCCAAAGATGAACAGAAACACACAATACAGAAGTACCTGCTCCCTAAACTCTTCCAGGAATGCTAATTTGAATAAAACACAGCAGTTTAACTTATGCCCTGCTGCAAGGGCTTTACTGGCATATAGCTACTGCTCATGCTCTCATACAGTATGTTCTGTAGTCGTATTTGGTGATCCTAGGGTGAACAGCATTAACCTCACACTACTTCTGCCTTAGGTATGCAAGGTACTCATCCCAAACAGGGCACTTACATGGACTCCTCGGCTTGTTTCCTGGACTCCACTGCCTGCTGCTCCCTCAGCTGTTCTGCCACCTGGGCTTGCCGCTCAATCTCACTGAAGCTCTGGCTGCTTACTTTCTGAGCTCCAAGACCTTTTTTTGCACCCAGCTTGAAAAACAAAAACAAAATCCTGTGAATTCTTCATCCTGAGTTGTTCATTGTAGAAGAAAACCTGAATCCTACTTCTTGCTGCACCAATGAAGCCTTCAGTCTCACTGTGCAGTCACAGCTTACAGACCCAAAAGAGCTTGCAACACAGTATGGAAGAACACCCAAGAGTTAACCCACCAGCGGCCAAGCACCTGGATATCAGCCACATACGTTTCAGACCACAAGCAGTACTGATCCAGAACCTAATTTTTTTTTGTAATAATATACAGGCTTGCTTAAGGTCTCCTTTCCCCAAAACAGATCTCTACAGCTTTGTCACACAGCTGGTTAAGGGCAGAAAGCAAGGATCAGGGAAAGGACAGCAGAAATGCAAGACATGCTTTACCTCCCCTCCATGAAAGAGTTCAGACATACCCCTTTCTTGGCAGCTGCTGGCTTCTTCTTTCCAATGAGGGAGGATTTAAGTTCTGCAAGAGGAGGGAAGCAGCAAATAAGCAGAAGTGAATTAATTTAAGAGGCCAAAATTAGACAGCAACCCACATGAACATCCACCACAGTCCAGCTGCAGTAGCATCCAGGGCACACCATGCAGCTTCACATCAGAAGCCTGGGTGATTTCACCCAGGCAAGAAAGATGCGTGTAGAAGCTCCACAGTTACAGGCTGGTGGCCCAAAGAAGCATGTCCATTTCTGGAGCAACTTATAATTGAATGAAGAACTGTGAATAACTCCTCTGAGTTTTATGCAGTAGGTGACCCCACCCAGCAGGGTAGTTAAAGACTAGGTTTATTCCATACACAAATTCAAGAAAATGCAGCTTCAGAGGCATGTCAAGGTCAGTGCCTCACCAATGCCTTAGGGGACAAAGCAGCAAGAACCCTAAAGTCATGTTTACATGAACATACCAAAAAAAAAATGGACCTAAAGTGCAGCAAGCTGTAAAAGCAACAGGTTCCCCAACACCTTGCAACTGTCACTCTTGAGGGCATGCCACACTGGTAAAACCAGACAAGCGCCAGCCAAGCAGCAGATGTCTGGGGAAAAGTGTAAGAACAAAGCAGAGAGGGACTGCCCAAAACATCTTCCAGCTTCCTATAGGTAGCTCCAAAATCTTTTATTGCCCTTGTTGGGCTTTTCTTCTGCATGTGTCTCCTGACTTTCTACAGCCACATGATTTTTGTTAGCCCATAGATTGTTCTTGGCAGCCTTTCTTTATCTTTTCTAGTCTTATCATAATTTTTTTAAATAAGGGGATTCAAAACATTCCCACTATCTGAAACGGTTTTCCGCTCGTTGTTCCTAACACTTGATTCGAGGTTGTCTGGGTTTGTCTTTGGGGATTTTTATACTGTCAGGAAACAGAAGTGTTAATAAGGTCTCTTTACAGATATTACATATCTGGTTCGGATCTCAATACAACACATAAAAGCTTTGGCTTGTTCTCTCCTCTAAGCACAGGAAGCTAAAGTTAGAATTGAAGGCAGAATCTCAGGAGGGGCAAGCAGAGCTGTCACAAGCAGCCAGCGCAGGCCAGCTGTTAGCCAGTTACCTCCAGCAGGAGCGGCCCCTTGTGTTGACAGATACATGGACATGTCTGAGGAAGAGACGTAAAACACGGGGAATGAACAGACACCTGAGGACACAGGCCTTCCACCCAGAATGAACCCACTGTGGGCTAGGAGCATGCTCTCCATAAGGAAATACACTCCAGCTAGATGTTCTGTGTGCAGCCAGGACAGTAATGGCAGGGGAGAAACAGATACAAATCCCTATTACTCTGAAAACTAAAAATTCATTTGCCTCCAAAGGTTCTGTGAGGAAACAAACAAAAAAAACAGCCATGCGGCCTTGATCACCCAGGTTCTAGATATGCAAATGCAAAGTTTTGTCCAAAGCTCAAAACCAGGAAAACATGCTTTTGGGAAAGCAACAGCTTTGAACTCAATCATCCAAAGGAGGAGGAAACCTCCAGAAAACTGTGGCTTGGTTTTGGGCTTCAGGAACATCCTAAGTACTGGCTCCACAGGGAGATAAGCTCGTTTAGACATTCTGGAAACTGGCTCACTGCTTCCAGCTTCACTGAGCTTACTACTGAGCAGTGGGTATAAGAGCAAGACTGATCCGAGAGCGAAGAGTCTTACTTACCTAGAGGAGCTTTAGGAGATGTGCTCAACAAGTCAATAGATGGACCTTGGCCAGGATCTGTGGGCACAAAACCAGAAGAGAACAGTCAACAGATTGATTCTCAAACCTCTTCTTTCCAGTATGTTCACAATTCCACTACATGTCTCCTAGCTCCTCTGCCCGCACAAATAAATCCAGTTACAGCTTGAAATACGCAATTTCCAAGCACAACTTTACACCTCCACAGAGCAAATTATTCCCTCTGCAGTGTTCTTAACAGAGTAAAAGAAAGCAAACACTCTGCAGAGAAATATACAAAGCTGTTTCACATTACAGCTATGCCTCCAGATTCTTGGTTTCCTTGTCCTTCACCCTAGAACATTTTCTATGTCATTTTCAGACCCACCAAATTCAAGGGATAGAGAAGAGTGTTTAGACAGATAATTACGTCTGAAAGCAGGGAAATGGGGCAGCTAATCCCCAAAACAGTTTTGTGTGCGTTTCAGGAAAAGCAAAGAACTGATGCCAAACGGAGCAATGTTTTTAGAAGTCTCCATTAATTTAACTAAACATTGTAAGAGTGCACAGAACTTCCACTCCTTCAAGCCTGAACCAAAGGAAAAGTTCAGCCCTTCCAACAGTGGTACAGAACTGTATTCTCCTAGAAATGAAAGCAGGTTCTCAGAAAAAATTATTCAGCGAAGAACTCACTCAAAACTTCACTGCCTTCTGATGACTTTGCTGCTTTTTCCACCTCCGGAGAAGACTGTGCAGGATTCTGGCTGGCATCTGCTACATCCCAGGTACTGGAAGACTGCAAGGAGATACTCATTCCAGTTACTTGCAGAAGATGAATGAACCAAATAATCCCAAATCTACTACAGGTTTAGTGACCTGTATTCAATTTTAGGCCAAAGGAAACTTGTTCCAAACTTCAGACTATGCCTTCCTTGAAGATAATGTATAGACAAGTCCATATTCCTTTAGCAGGGACAAAAATTAAAAAAAAAAAAA
>VZRS01007233.1:89669-121743 GCA_013398055.1 Ifrita kowaldi
GGCCGCGGCAGGTCCGTGCTGGGCCGGCCCCCCCGCCGCGTCCGTGTGTCTGGACAGTGAGAAGAGAGCAAGGTCCTTGTTTCCCTGCGGTCCCGGGCTGTGGGGCAGCTTTAGCTCCGGGTCACCCCGGCCGCTGCCCCGGCTGCCGGCCCGACGCCTCGCGGGGGTCACGGCCTGGCCTTGCGCACACCGGACGTTGCAGGCGCCGAGGCCCCCGTGAGCTCGGAGCGCTGACGGCAGTGCCACAGCGCCCTGCTCGGCGCTGTCGGGGAGCCCTTCTGGCTGTGCCCCGCTTTCTGGGGCCGCTGCGGGCCCGCACCGAGACAAGGGCTCTTTAGAATAGCAATGAGGCAGTGCCTGCCGTGGGTCAGCTGCTACCGGGGAAAAAGCTCAGAGCAGCGTTTACAGGCATCACCCCCTCCAGCAGCCGACCTCAGGGCACCGGGCCTGGTACGCTGGCACAAGCAAATGGTGATTTGGAAATGATTTACAGAACCACAGAATGTCCTGTGTTGGAAGGGACCCACATAGACCATCGAGTCCCAACTCCTGGCCCTGCACAGGATATCCCTCGAGTCACACCATGTGCCCGAGAGCATGGTCCAAACACCTCTTGAACTCTGTCAAGCTGGTGCTGTGACCACTTCCCTGGGGAGCCTGTTCCAGTGCCCAACCACCCTCTGGGTGAAGAACCCTTTTCTAATATCAAACTTACATCTCTGCTGACACAACTTCAGGTCATTCCCTCAGGTCCTGACACTGGTCATTAAAGAGAAGAGATCAGTACCTGCCCCTGTGCTTCCCCTCATCAGGATATTGAAGACCACCGTGAGGGATGAGGTCCCCTCAGTTTCCTCCAGGCTGAAAGACAAAGATACTTCATCATGCCTCATATGGCTTCCCCTTCAGGCCCTTCTCCATCTTCATAGCCCTGTTTTAATCAGGGAGGACCTTTCAAGAAGCCATTACTTGGCTATACAGTAATCAAGGCATCATGAAGCAGTAATCAAGGTAGGGAAGTTGTTACTTCAGAGCAAAGATGATGTTAGGGCCCTTAACTGCTGTATTTATTACCTGCGTAGAAACAGCAGGATATTGGCTAGGAAGTCATTCAGTTATAATGCAAGAAAAATAGGAAAAAATATGGTTGTGTTGCGAACTAAGAGGCAATGGCATATAGTCCATTTCATGCTTTAGCAAAAAAAAAAAAAGTGACTGCAGAGCAATGAGAGATGCAGAAGGACGACAACAACAACAAAAGTTAATCAGTAGCATGGTATTACAGAGATGGAATACAGTGGGATTTCCTTACCTCTGAAAGGAGGTTGCTCTGCAACACCAGCTTGTCACATTAAAAGAAATTGTTAAATGTACTAATATCTGGACAAGACAACTTTCAGTTTAAATTTAAAGGCTTTCTTCACTCATTTCCACATTATCCACAGATGTTAAGGTAGACAATAGAATTCCTTGCAATGGCAACCTAGGACCCATGGTCTTAGGAAGATACGTAAACTATTGGGACACAGAGGTGCAATCAGGAACTACAGAGTTGTTGAGAAAAAAAAAAGCCCTGCAGAAAAACCCTTGCAGGTTTAGCAGGGTCTTGTGTTCTGGGAATCAGCAAAGCTCTAACTGTATGATCAGAGTGAGACCTGATATGCTACGCACATGCGGTAACATGAGAGGCTTCTGGCTGACACATCTGATTCAAGCTGCTCTGAGAGGAGTTTCTGAGCTGGGTGCTGAAGCCTGATCTAGCCTGACAGAGCTCATTCATGGCAGCAGTCTCCTCTTAAGTAGTCCCTGGTTTCTGTTGCTTTTATTCTGCTACCTTAATGGTGCCTATATGCCATTTCTGGGATTACACACACATGTACTGGGGAAACAGTGCAGGTAAAAGTAACCAATAGCATTTTCCTCATAGCTATTTTTAAACAAGTTGAGTTCCCTGATGCCATTCATGGTGCAGCTGTCCTGGCAGTCATACCAGGAGAGCTGATGTCAGGGTGCAGTAAGGGCTGGCTGCACACTAGGACAAGGAGAGCTGTGAGGGGCTGTTCCTGAGGCCAGCAGGCAGGGCCCTCATTGGGCATGGCCCATTCCCACAGTACGTGACCACAGAGAGTCAGGCAGGCCCAGCATAGCAGCTGGATTTGACCAACAATTGAGATAGCTGGAAAAGCTCATGGTGGTGAGGTCACTTGCAGTCAAACTGGGTCAGGATCAGGCCCAGCGATTGCCAGGCGTGTTTGTGGTGATAAGGCAAGGCAAGGCAAGCCTGAGGTCAGGCTGATAAACCAGCCTATAGGTTAAGATCAACAAAGCACAGCCAGAGACTACTACTCCTCCAGTGTAGCTCAGACAGGCCCTGGGAACTCTGGGCTGAGCTCAAATGCAAACACACCCTGCCCCCAACCCCATGGGCAGGGGCTTTGGGCCGAGCTGCAGGTGAGGCTGCTCTGCACAATGAAGACCTGGCTTTCAGGGCCCTGACAGTTGAAGTTACAGAAGGGCAGGAGAGGGAGTCTCTGGTGCCAGGGTGGAGGCTGTGTAAGCTGCATCTTGTGCAGAGGAGGGAGTTCAGATGATGAGTGTGCATTGGGAGTGTTTGCGTTCGTGTTGGCTGGAGCTGCCTCAACCTGAGTTGCTTGCTCCTGCCCTGTCATCATCAGTTGTGTGGTGCTGTTCCCCTCCTCTGCTTGTTTCTTTCTTGTGATCACTGTTTGGGAATGGGATGGGCATCAGTCAGCAGGCGGTGAGCAATTGTATTGTGTATTGCTTGTTTTTCTTGAGTTTAATTCCTTTTTTCCTATTATTATTATTATATTTTACTTTATTTCCGTTCTTATCTCCACCCACCAATTTTACCTTTTCCCGATTCTGTTCCACATCCCCCTGGGTGGTGTGGGATGGGTGGAGTGAGCTGTGTGATACTTGGATGCTGGGTTAAACCATGATAGAGAAGAATGGCACGTGCTCAGGAGGAGGCAAGGCAGCCTCAGAGGCCAGTAGGTCAGTATCACACTTTGCCAGTCTGTGCTAGGGGACATGGGGAGATACAGTGCAAGATCCTCTGCTCCGTGGAGGAAGCACGGTTTCTGTTCACTGCGTTGTGTCCTAGGAATGCTTGCTACAGCAGGGTTACTTCAGCTTCTCTACCTCAGCAGGGTCTCTTGCAGGCCTTCAATCCAATGCTGGTTGCTCCAGATCCTGGCAAGGCTGCTGATCCTGTCCATCAGTTTTGCATAAAAGCAGCAGGGAGAGCATGCTGCTGGTCTGAGAAATAATCAGCTTCTTTTTGTTGCCTTTGTCAGTACAGGAAAGACCTCCTGCTGCTGACTGTTCCCTGTGAATGAGTGCTGTCACTGCACTGTTCTTGCTATTTCCTGCATCTGTTTCTTTTGTATCTCATGTGCTTTAGTGCTGAATTTCTGAGCTCCAAGCTGGCAGCCTATTCTTTGGCTCTCAGCTTCCCTGTCCATCTGCATCCCATCTGACATCTACCTCTTTCCTCCTGACTGCTGTGACACCAGACCCCGAGCCTGATGCAGCCTTCTAATCAGAGATCACCTTGCTGTTATCCATCTCTGCCAATAAAAGATAGTTCCCAGCATTATCCGAGAGAGCAAAGGAAAGCAAAGGATGATGACTAGGCATGATCTTGGAGTCTGCCATACCACTAGGGACACATGAGGTTACTGTGAAAGAGTTGGAGAGACTCAGGAGGGAAGTGCTGTGATGGGGATGAAACATGCCCTGCACTTTCAGGCCTGAGCCAAAGGTAAGAGAAAGTGCTTTTCTGTGAATCTGTCCAAAAGCAGGGTGGTAGAGGGAAAAAGGGACCTTGCTCTTTTCTCACTGCCCAGCAAAGAACATGGGTGAAAGGATTGTGCAGGAGAGAGATGAGGTGGCTGAGTCCTCCTCTCCTATTCAGACCCACTGGCCTCTCACACTTTTGCTGAATGAGAAGTTTTGGGAAAGGGGCTGGCAAATTCAGTAAACTACCCAAAAAGTAACAGGGAGATACAGTTACCCACGGATCACAATGTTGAGTGGTGGGGTGCCAAAAATCTACAATGATGCCTTGGGCAGAGAAGCAATTCCTAATGCAAATCTGGTTTTGCATTTTTTTTCCTCCTCTCTTACTAAGCAGTTTACAGACACTAACTAATCCACATGATTTCCCTTGGGGATAGCCAGTAACTCTGGGAGAAAGCTCTGCTCAGTATTTCAGGGCAGCCTGGCTATTTTCAGTAGTGGAAAGAGCAAACACAGCCATGAATGGAGGAGAGGAAAATTGGGTAGAAAGCATTCTCCCTCTCACTGGAACAAGGGACAGGTTCTCAGCAGGTAGGCCCCTTCCCAGAGTGTGTAAGAAGATGCTCCCAATTTTCTGTGGTTTCAGGGATCACATGGAAAACCTTTTCTTGGGTTAGGTTAGGTTTCTGTCAAGTCAGCAAACTGCCCTGGCATGTATTCACTTGGATTGATGCAAGGGAAGCAGCTGGCTGAGGGTTGTGGCTGACCAGGCTGCCAGTGTGCTGGACTGAGTGTAATTAGTAGCTGCCTCCCTAGGAAAAAGTATAGCACCAAGGCAGGCAGTCATGTCACTCACTGGCTCCATGCAATGCTTCCAGCAAGATCCAAGATAAGGAGCTAATACACTATGTGTAGAGTGAATATTTTGTTCAGGTTTACAACTTACACAATTTTACTGCAGTCTTGCAAATGCTGTGGTTTGGAGAAAAGCCAGCAAAGGTTGAAGGAACACATAAATTAAGGAACACAACAGATGGGTAACTCGAGAGATACTGAGGAGTGTAGTCATGGATGGCTTACTCTGATTTGGGGTTGTGTTGCAGCCAAAAGGCTGGTCCTGCTGCACGTGCAGTCCCTTGCACGCACTCCGGGACGTGGCAGCCGTGGGCTGAGTCGTGTCCCTAGCCCTGCTCAAACAGCAACTGCCATTGCATTGCTGAGCTGATCCCCTCCTGCTTGTGTGATTGCTGAATAAGTAAGGCAAGGGCTAGGAAGTTTTGAAAGGGAGAAGAGAGGACTGTCCCTTTCAGCAATGCCAGACAATGTTGCTGGGCTGCCAGACAAAACTGCTGCAGTTTGATGGAAAGGGTAACGGGAGAGTAGGGCCAGAGCAGGAGCGTGCTGCTCCTGAGTAGTTGTTAAGTGAGTGTCTGTGTGTATATACATGTATGTCTTCAGGCTTTCTCTTTTGTAACTCCATTTCCAATATTATAATCAAATGTTGATTTGCAAATGTCTGGTAGTATCACCTCTGGCCTGGCAGGTGCTTTGGACTTGGTAAGCTTTAGAGATACCCCAAAGTAGGGGTATGCTGGCTGATGTGCCCTGGGGTTTCCTGGATCTGAGGCTTAGGTTTAGATCTTGCTGTGATGGTCTGTTTGGAGATGTTACAAGTGTCCCTCCTGGAAGCAGGCTGTTTGGCAGGGGACAATCACTCAGGTGATGGAAGACATGCACATCACACCACATGGAAGCAAGGTGAAAAACTGGGAAATGAGCAGACCCTGAGCTACCTTCTTTCAAGGGCAGTTGACAGCACAGGCACTAACTTGCCTGAGGTCAGAACCAGCAGGGCTGTCCACCCATCAGACATGACTCTTCCAAATTTCCAGTAGATGTGTAATCTCTCTTCCCTGCAGATCACCCCACTCAGGAGTTTTCTAAACTGAATCCCTCTAGTACAGGGACTAGTTGCCTGCAGCCCCTACAAGCATAGGGAGCGTGCCTTAAGCAGAAGACAGTGACCCATGAAAGCAAGGCAGGCAGAGCTGACCAAAAGACAAGGTAAGCAAGGCAAGATGAGAAAGCTCTTTTGAAAACAAAGGATTGTCAGAGTGGAATCACCACTGTCAAACAGGTCATTATGAAGGATTTGGGTGCAGAGGGAGTAGGTAGCAGTACTTCAGCTCCATAGGTGGCTGCAATGTGTAGAGGGGATGCAGAGCCTCTGGTGAAACAAACATCCATAGAATTATGGATACAGCATTCCTTAGGAACTGTGTGGCACCTGTGGGGAAGCCCTGAAGACAATTTGAGAGAAAGGGCTGCGGTCACAGCTGGGGGCAGTGACTGTTTTAGTGTCAGCCTCCTGCTGGAAGCAGGAACAATAGACTCAGGAAGGAAAGAAGTAGTGAAGTCAAGGGGGGAGAGTGGAGGACCTGGAAGACTTCCAGCTGCTTGGAGAGAAAGGAAATGCAGGGAGGAAGGGACCACAGGATGTGTAACTAGAAGGACCCAGTGAAAGTGCTGAAACTGGAGAGCTTATGGACCCCCACACTAAGGGGGAAGAAGTGCTGAGCACCACTACACTGCCTGTTGAGGTGTCTCACAGCTGTAATGGCCTTAAGCTGAGAGACTGACAAACCAGAAACCTCTGCAAGCAGGGTTACTGAATGATGAAAAACAGGAGGACATGGCCAGAAAATGGATGTGCTGAAAGCAGCTGAGGTGATTTGGCCTGAAATTTAGTTTGGAGAAGTTCACTGGAGCCATGTTGCTTAGTCAAGATGTCCTGAAGATAACTACCCAGTTTCTTCCAGTGACAGAACCTACTCCATTGCCCCCTTCCCCTCCCTTTCAGCAAGGATTTGTTCATCTTCTCATATTAATCCTCTTTGATCTGCTAAGAACCTAGGTAGCTCGGTAAAGTCTCACTCCCTTGCAGCCCAGAGTTTTTCAGCTCCTTGTAGCCTGGACCTGGGCAGTGGTTCAACACATGGTTGCAAGTTCTTTCTGTTTCTTCTTTTTTGGTTTTGGGCTGGTTTGGTGCAAAGTCCCTCTGAAGACACTTTGCCTTGTATCATGCAGCCTTACTATTTTTGCTTGTTTTGCACAACCTTTGCTGCCAGCCTGCAGTGGGTATTTTCCAACCACATTTCCATGGGTCAAGATGGAGTTTGTTGCACTGGCTTTATCTCACGTTCAGCCCCATGATCTGTCAGCAGCTGGTCTCAGTGCAGTTTCTCTAGAAACGATCACCTACAGGTCTAAGTGGAGTGCTCAAGCCCATTTTGACTGCAGCACCAGCTTTCTTCACAAGCAGAAGGGACTTTTGCAGCCTGCTGTCCATAAGCATAATGCCAGCAGCTCCAGAAATGAACCAAGGCAGCTCCAGTTCACACAGAGCCTGCTCTGCAGTTGGGGGAGCCTGCAGGAGACAGTAGAGCTGAGCTCCACAGCTTCACAGCTGTGGCCTTGGGCTGGACCTGCAAACAGGGCAGGAGCAGAGGCAGTGCAGGACAGTTTGTAACAGCACTGACGGGTCTGTGTGCAGGATTGCCACATACTTGCACCTGCCTCCATGCTTAGTGCCAAGCAAAACAGCCACAAGGACACAGGGGATGGGAAGTGGGATGGAAAGTAAACTGAAGCAGCAATGGCCCCAAGCTCCAGGCAGGGCTGTGGGAGTGCCACCCAGAGCTGGAGGCTAACCACAACTCAGCTGCCATCCCAGAGCACAGCTGGCCTGTGGGCTCTGTGACCCACATTTTGCCTACAGGGCAAAAACATTACTGGGTTAGGGAAGCTCAGCTGCTACTTTGGGGAAATGGGTGTGATCAGTCATAGAGAATCTTTAACTTCCTCTTCCTAGAAAATTCATCATCAACAGGAAATCCAAGCTTTGCACGATACTCCCAAAATTCTTTTCCAGGAAGATGCCAGAACCAAATTAATTATTTGCTAACCACAGATATATGAGCTTTCCACAAGGAATGGCTTTATTAAAAAATAAAATATGACTAGATAATTTTTCACTGTGTTGCCTGTCAGGCACAGAGATGCATTTGTATTTTTTTACAAAAACCATGGGAGAAGAACAGGCTTCACTGGCCTTCTGGAATTCAGGCACAGCAATTAGTTCATGGGTACATGTCTCTGTTCACACACAAAACTTTTGGCATGGGATGGATGGCAAGTTTCAACTAGAATCTTTGTGGTTAACAAAACCTCATTTGCTTCTGTGGAAAACCAAGTATCTAGGCAGAGCTATTACTTTAATATAAGATCATTAGATGTGGGTTGCTTTGGGCTTTATTTTTCCTTCCCTCCAGCTGGATCTTTACTATACAGGCTCTCTTTTACTAATCCAGATGGTTTTGGGTAGCCAGGACTAAGTGCCATGCCAGTTTATGAGGTATAGTCCAGCCAAGCAAATCTTCATTCTCTGTGTGTTGTCTGCTGTCCACTACTTCAGCTCTTGGCAGGAATTTCTGATGTGCAAACATTCCTTAGGGGACTTGTTCACAGAAGCTGCAATGTCACTATTTTGGAAAACCTTCAAGCAGCCCATTATAATCAGGTGGTCATGTTTTCCTAGGACAAACAAGTCTGTTCAGACTTTGTCCTGTGGAATTTCAGGTTGTTTGTACTGTAATCAGAGGTCCTGTCTGCTGGACATTTCTGTCCTTTAGCACGTTCTGGCCACACCTAGCTCCATCCCTAATTACAGCCTGACTAAAACTCAGAAGAGGAGTTAAAGTCAATTTCCCATGCTATGCTGTGTAGCTCCCTTCTACCATTTTTTGACCTTACATGAAATCCTAGCATTAGTGTTTGAAATACACAGGCTAATCAGGGAAACTTCAGTATTGTTTATAGGACATGTCAGGTCATTTTAGCACTGTTTTAGTCTCAGTTCTCTCAGAAGCCTGACAGGCATGGCTTTCTTCACATTCACATGTGCTGGGACAAAGGAGCAACAAATCATTTCAGTGTGGGTCAGCAAGTGGAACACTTGCAATTACTGCACAACAGTAATAATACTTTTACCTGGGACACAGAACTGAAAGCAGAGACTAGATCTTTATATAAATCCAAGTGTTTATACACCAACACCTCTAATTACATGGCATAAGCTTAGAGGCATCTTCAGATATTGAACCTAGAATACTAAGTAAATTCATAGCTAAATCCAGGCATTTTTAATGTCTGTTGCTTAGATGTTTAATTGCCCTTTGGAAATATTTTCTCTTTTCTTGAGAAATTACATAATAGACTCTGAGCAAAATGCTTCACCCTTGTTCTTTTGGTTTGCACCCCTCCTCCCCATTCATGAAATACAATGCTAGGGATATTTTGAGCAAAACTGTTCAACTCTTACGTTTCTGTGGTCTCAAAAGCACTAAATAACATTAGTCTCCTATCTCTTTTGTCCATGGCAGACTACATTTCAAGGCATCCAGTATGCTGTAGAAGTTTATTTTCTGCTGTCAGCCAGGCAATGAGATGTTTGTGATACTTTACTCCTCATAAATTAACAGTGTTTGAATACATCCATCCCTCCTCTGTTTCAGTGTACATTTTGGCTTACTAGCTGCTGTTAACACCCTACTGGCCATTTAATCCCAGCATTCACCCATGACTTCAGACTTTCTTATGTGTAGCACCCTTCTTCCAAACAGCTCTGAAGCAGTTCATCCCATGTGGTTGGTGCAGGCTCGACTGAGTTTTCTGAGTCTGACTTACCCAGGTCACTCACACTTCCCAGGCCAGAATAAGAATGTCACTACAGAAGGTTACTACAAACTCAAAATGCATTTCAGCAGCAGTTTCAAGCAAATGTACTAAGTAAGCCATTTTTAAGCAATTGCTTTTTTGCCTTTGTTTCTCCAACAATGGGAGCTTTTCCAGTTTTTTGTTCCCTCAAGCTCTTGGGCTTATCAGTCCCTATGTTGGAATATGCAGAGCACTAGAATCAGGATGCCAGGTCTTCCCAGCAGCCTCACAGGCTTTCAAAAGCAGAAAGACAGGTGAGATAAAGATGTTTGATACATCCTCCCTACTGAATGGCACTTAACATGGTCATAAGTGCACTTGCAGAAATTCAAGACAAGAAGGGGAGTTGCCCCTCTATGGCTAATTTATGCCAGCCAGCAGGCAGCTTCCACAATGCAACCCTCATCACAGCGCAGGGGTCTTTGGCAAAGCAAGGAGTGCACTTCTAGCCCTGTGTAAGTCAAGATATAGGAGAGGAAAAAAAGAGGATGTCTGCTGTGCACTAAGTGCTCTTGAAGAGAGGTGTAGCCAAAAAAATCTAGATTCATTAGAAACCCCAACATATACAAGTGAATTTAGGGATCCTGAGCAGAACAGCACTGGATTGTGGCTGTCATTTTGTTAAAACCAGCCTTCAGCATGTGTCAAAGTCCATTTTAGCTCAGGGAGCATTCAGTCAACTCCAACTTGCTGCACAACAGGCCTGTTCACAACTCATCAGCCTGAACAGCCACACCATGCAAGACAGCAGTTTTTTTCTCCTGTGCCTCAGCTATACTATCATTCATTCCTGGGGTTATCCCAATAAATATGAGGGTAGTGGAGAGGCATGTTCAGGTTGAAGCTGTATCACTTGTACCAGCTGCCTTACCAGGGAAGCCAACAAGCTTGCAGGTGAGGGATACCAAAAACTTATAAAAGATGTGGGAGAATAAAGAGCTTTCTGCTGGTCATCTTGATGGAGCTAAAACGGGGAAGCAATAGTAGAAGTTCCCTATTACCCTGCACATCCAAAATTCCTTGAACAGAAAGCCTGGAGGCAGGGCAGACCTCAGCACAATATGGATGGCATGTGCATTGAAGCCAAGGAAGCGTGCTTTCTCTTATAGAGCTCCATGAAAACGCTTCTCTCCTTTCACTGAGTGCAAGTCAAAAGGATCTGTTTCTTTCTGCACTCCTACACTACTGTAGTGCCCAGAAAAGTCTTTATTCATCCTTGTTTATTTTTTAGAAAATCCCTACGGATCTAGATGTTTAAAATGAAGCATTAGTTACATGGAATATGTGCCTTTGAAGTCCAGAAGCTGCTGGATATACTGCAAAGATGGGTTGGGCCAGGAGTGACCCAGTGACCTCTGCAGGAGATGCTGGTATGGCTGTGAGGCACTGGTGGGGCAGCAGCCATCATGATCCAACCTTTTCAACATAGTTAGCAGGATAGAGTCCAACTTGACCAGTGAGAAGTCGGCCCTTGCACCAGCCCTGCTCATCTTCCTCACTAATCTTCATTAGTTCTTCACCTAAAAGTAAGAACAGTCATTAGGAGGCAGCCTTGAGAAAGGTAGCATGGCGTTTTTACACACCTAAGATGACTTGATAAAAAGCAAGACTATTGGTCTGAATCGCCACACTTTTCTCCCCTTATCAACAATCCTTGTCATAATGCACAGTTTAATCAAAGCCAGAATTACTGACTTCTTCAGTATTTTTACTCAGTACCATCACCTCGGCCAAGGAACTTAAACAGACTTTCACTTTTGCTATTCAGCATCAGAAATCTTTTGTGCCCTATAGTTCTGTCTGCTTTTCTCTCCCTAAGGAACATGCTTACAAGCCAGAGTGATCAGATGGATCTGAGACAGTTTTTTCTTAGTGGCTCCTCTGATAGGCAAGTTGGAAGGAAATACAAGAAGCTGCTAAGCTCTGGCTATTAGTACCCAAAATGCCTATTCCATGATGGAGTGTCTGGTTTGGCCAGTAAGGCATGAAATCAACTGATTTCTCAGACTATGACCAGGAAAGACTTTTAACATTCCCACATCTACTTTGGGAAGGGGTAGAAAGATCCCCTCCTCCACCACAAGGTCATACTTCTGCCAGAGAGGAGTCTGACTGCATCAGTAGGCACGTCCCACACTGGCAGTCTCAGAAAGTCACTGCTGTTAAGCTGAAGCCTTACTGGTATGTGTTGCTCAGAGCAGATTCAAAAAGAAGATGACTACAACTAACAAGTCATACCCCTTTCATCTGCTGAGTGGAAAAAAAGAACAAAGTCAAGTTCTAGAGCACCCACATTGCAAGATATTTTAAAGCAACAGGTTAGTGTTAGGAAGTTTACCAGTATGGTAAAACTGCAGCACAGATATTGGCCTCAGGCACAAAGGCCCTGCAACAGAATGACTTCAGTGACTTTCAGTGGGTGTATTTTGGAGAGGTATAGCACAGAGATACCATGTAAAACTCAAAACAAGCAAGATCAGAAACACTCCCAAGATCCAGATGTTCTCTTGAAGTTGAGAGGAGGGCACATGCAAACTAAATTTAACTAAAGGAAAAAAAGGGGATAGGTCTGTTTGCTCCAGCACTCAATCCTCTGCTGCAAGCCAGGCTCTCCATTGTCAAGATAGCCATTTTGAGCAAGTTTGCATAGCTGCTTTTTGCCAGCTGACCTCTGCCTTCAGTAGTACATGTCAGTCAGGTGAGCTTTCTCCCAAAATATCTATCTTCACATTACTTGAAAAAACGATCCAGAACACCCATGTAATTTTTATATCAATGGTGCAAGGGAGAAGCATTTAATAAAGCTTCAAGACACAATTCAAAATAAATGCCCTAAGAGGAGGCAGGAAGGATCTGTTTTATCACTTGGGGTCTGCTCTCCCTGCATTCTGACCAAGGCCTAGACAGTCTCTTTCCATGTGGTCTCACTACCTTTTAGTCTAGAAAAAATTGGATTTCCCATTGTATCATCCACTTTGAAGGAGCTGGTTGTGGGTCAGACCAAGGGAAGAATAAGTGTCAGTTTTCAAGTGGACATCCAGTTCTTCCAGAGTGTTTCAATCATTCAGTCAGCCCAAGTGAGGACAGCAAAAGGTTAGTAAGAGATTAGTGCTTCTGTACCTGCTTTAAAGCTCAGCTCATCAGCCTCCTGTCCTGTGTAATCATAGAGTGCTCGTACCCGTACACCTGGGACCTTAAGGTCTTCCTCGTGCCCGTTGGCATCCAGGCACTTCTTGGGAGTGTCCTCATCTGACCACTCGGAAATGTCTTCCTTCCCTCCGCTTTGTGTGTGGAAGGCGAGAGGGGACAAGATGGTTGTTAGCAGATTGATCTTTCACCCACCTCCTCCTAAATCATGCACCACCCTGACTCCCCCTGAGACTGCTCTGCTATAGGACAGGGTGCAAGAGGCCCAACAGCCAAGCGAGGGTGAACAGGGAAGAGAGATCCCAGGAGATATTACATTTTGTTGAAAGCACCCAGCATTAGAGCCCTGAGGGCCAGGAGGATAGCTTGCTCTCAAAGTATTTTCATACATGCACACTCTTCATGACCTCATCCTACTCTAGCAGACCCCCTCACACAAGGAAGGCTAGTCCTAACTGGAGAGCCCAGCTGCATCCAGAGTTATTCCAGCCAAGAATAAAACAGAGAGGAAAAGCCATGTTTTGCATCTTGAAGAGATGGCTGGAATTATGTTTTCCAAGTCAGGGACAAGAGGAGAGGGGAAGAGCAGCAGAGGACAGACACCTGAAACCCAAAAAAACCCTGCAGAAGCTATGTTCCATACTAACTTCACATGGGTTGGTGCCTTCAGGGTGTCATAGAAGAGGCTGTTCTGCTCCTCTTGATAGGAAAACCTGTAGATTGGCAAATAGGGCCCCTGAATCCAATTGACTGAAATACAGTAGTGGCCTTGAAAAATCTCTATATCCCCATTCTTCTCTGCTCAGTTCACTTTGGCCAGAGTCTATCTTTTAAAGCAGGACAGCTACTGGAACAGTAGGATGAGTCTGTTCTGCCTCTCCCTATTCTCCAGGCTTGCTTCCTGGCAAGGGAAGCAGCTATACTCAGACTTGTCAGGTACTACTCAGCACCATACCAGGGAAAGACAATAAAAATTTGTTGCCTTCATTTAGGAAACCACACAACTCCCAACTCTTCTCACCCTCCCTGGGAGGAAGAACTGGGGAAATGCATGCCAGGATCAGCACTAGTTGGACTGGGCTAAATCTTGTCACTAGAAGGATCTTTACAAGGCAGAATGTGCTAGACAAAAAACCAAACAAAAAACCCCCCTAAAAACCCAACAAAACAAACCCAAAACCAAACAGCTATCCTAAACTGCATTTTCTACATAGCCTTTTCCAGAGTGCCACAGGCAAGGCCATGGGCAAGAGACAGGAGGTTAAGGAAGAGATACTCCTATCAATCCAACTCATTCACGACCCTAGGCAGGACTGTACTTTTGCTAACCTGATGTACCCCAGAATTCAGCCTTTACCTTGTCTGCAGAGGGGTCTGTGAGACAACACCATCTCGTGCAGGCAAAATGCTGGTCAGTGTGACATCATCACCCATCTTGCCACTCTTCTCCTTCTTGGTGATTTGCCGCTGTGTTTCGAGGGACCATTCCTGTCCAGGGAAAACCAGTAATACCATCAAGCCACTCAGATAGAAAAACTGTGTACATCTTTTCTGCCCAATACAGAAAGACAGAAGACAAGGTTGTACTTCAGTAGCAGCTGAACTGGTCAGCTCAAGAGCCTTGCTGGCATAGCAGGCTCACTTCTGTTGAATCCCAAGGTGCAACAAGAGAGGCTGTGAGAAAAATCATCTCAGAAAGCTGTCCCACGGCCCTGAGCACCACCTCCTATTCTTTGACCTTGCAGCTGGATGGCTGGCGTATAGCTTGGCAGCCTATGTATGACCCTTTGGGCACCAGACAGCTTGCAACACAACAACAATTTCAGAAGAGCCTAACACGCCGAGCTTGCTGAGCAAAGACATGATCTTTCCAACACAAGACTAGTAATCTGCCAATTTCAGTAAAGCAGCTAATTGTTTGGAAATAGCATTAACACACTCTAGAATGCTACCCCACCTCAAACTGAGGCCAATTCATCGCCATGCCCGGTCCGTGAGTGTTGCGCCACCACTTCAGGTCCTCCTGGTTGTCTGCAGCCATGATGACTTGGTGGAGATCCCGATACAACGCATGAAAGCTATGACCAGAACAGACAGAACCACCAGTAATCAAGTCCCTCGGCAGTTCCCCAAAAGCCAAGTAGGAAGGAAGAGATTCACCTCATGCACAATTACACAGCATCCTCAATCACACAGGATTAAGGATGCTAGAGCAGCACCTATTCAGCCCTAGGAAAACACAGCCACTCTTACAGGAGAGTCAGCCTGGCAAACGGGACAGGCTTGTTTGGTGTGGCAGTGCCTAACAAGTGCCAGCTCTCAGCACAGCTCATTAAGTGAGCACTGAAAGAACTCGGCACATTCTTGCACACAGACACGGAGGTGGCTCAGATTTGTTGCCTCTACCATAAAAGGGGCCCAGAAGATTTTCAGCTGCACCTACCACCCCCCTGTGTAACCCCTCTTAGGGCTTACAGGCACTACTTCACAAAAGGCCTCTCTACTAAGGGCAAAATGGGTGGAATAACCATCAATACTAGAAGGCAACAGAGCTACATTCCTTAGACTGGGATTACATATAGCAACATGGAGGCATTTCATAGGATAGAAGTACACACACAAGACAGTACGGGACAGTAGTGAAAGAAGAAAGGTTCAAAGGCAGAAAATCCTCTCTGGAGAGCCTGGCACTGCCCACGGTCACAGACCCCAGCACTGGTCACTCTAAAAAGACCAAATGCCAGTTCTAAGATACACCTGAAAGGGGAAGGAACAAGATCTGGCTGATGCAAGCAAGCAGCTTCCAGAGACACCAGAGCTGGCACCCCTCATCAGAGCCTAAGCGCTCCAGGCTGGCACAATTCCCCCTGTATCAGGGCCAGTACCTTTCACTAGTGGAGAGGTTGAGATGCTGGTGCAGATTCAGAAGCATCTCCTTAAAGAAGCACAATCGCTTGCGCTCGGCCTCCTGACAGCCCTCAAACACTTGCTCCATGTCCTCCATGTAGCGGGGATTGTAGCGGTTCAACTCTTCCAGCATCTTCTGGTATTGATCCTTGCACTGTAGCAGGAGCACAGCAACGGTGAGATGTGTTACCCTGATGGCAAACAAGTAACAGCCCTCCCTACTCTGGCTTGGGACTGACAAGTTTTTTTCCTCCCTGCACTGTTGAGCAAACACACCACAGAAATAAGAAGACATCCCATAGCTAGTGTCCCAGTCCATTGCTCTCCTAATAGTCTTGCAAATTTCCTGTTCTTCCTTGCTACTCTCTTCCATACAGGACCTTCCACACTCTTGCTCTTCTGGACAGACAAATCTTCTATTTTTGGTAGCCAAGCCTTCAGCTCTACAGGTTCCAGCCCCTGCACCAAATCCCTTACACTTTTTTTATTTTAAATTTATTTATAAATTAGGATCTTGCCCAACTCCAAAGACAGAGACCTTGGTCTCAGTCTGGCCGACTAAAACCTCAGACAATGGGATCTCACATCTTACGGGCTTCAGCCAGGAGTCATTTCACTGAGGGACATTACCACCAATGCTTTTTCCTTGAAAGGAGTATCCTTGTGACCCCCATCCATACAACACACACGCACCTTCTCAGCCTCCTGAGTGCACTTCTCTACACGCTCCTGCAACTTGCGCATCTGCTCCTGTGAGACAGACGAGTCTGCCTTGGCATGGTTCTCCCTTGTATGGGCCGTTTTCTCCTCCTTTCGTGCTGCATGGTAGTTTTTCTTAGAAGTCTCCACCTGTAGGAGAAGGGATGCAGAAAAAGCCATGATCTTGCACACACTGATTCTCCAATACTCAGAGGAGGCACGTTAACATTTGTTAGAGTCTGCAGCAACCTAACAGGAATGCCAATTCAGCATTTAGTAAACAGTGCTCCAGTGGGAAGAGGTACCTTCAAATGATCTCTTTTTCAGAGCTCACCTGCTCTGAAAAAACCTGCTCTGCTAACATGTCATCTCTGCAGGAATACAGAACCTGTTACCAAAGTCTTCCCATATGGGAAGGAAATTATAAAACCACAAGAACAAGAGACCCTTGAGACATCCCTCCCTCTCTGGGATTCTCTGCTACTCTGGCTAACCTCATTTGTTTGCCCAGTGGCTCTTGAAATCCGGCAGCCAGCTCAATTGCCCTTATCTCTCTTTCCCCGTTCACACTTTGCTTACATCTTTCATCTTCTTCACCCAGGGTTTCTGGGCCTTGCGGAACCCATCTTCTGCATCCTTTGTTTCCTTGAAGCCTCCAATCATCTGTTTGTGGTAAGCCTCCTTCTGCCAGGCCTTGATCTTATCCGAGTCTTCACCAGCCAGCTGGTTCCGGACAGCCAAGTGAATTTCACTCAGCTTGTCTGCAGCTGTCAGGAAGGCATGCCAGGCCTTTTCCAGAGTACCATACTGCGGACCTGCAGGAACAAGCACCAGAGGGGCTCTTATACCTACTGCCCACAGAAGGGATTGCAGATTCTTTTCCTCCTACATACATCTACCAGTATGGAGTCACTTCCCTAACTCTGCCCAATCAAACAAGTCAGCACTGACTGGTCTCCACAGTCCCACCAGGCAGCATCTAGACTGGCTGTTAGAGCTGGATGAGATGGGCATTTCTTTGGGCAGCCTCAGCTGTCCCAGATGGTGCCTGCTAGGAGAAGGTTTCTGTGGAAAATTCTCTTCCCAAATCTGCCCTGAGCTTCAGGACAGACAGCAACATTAGTTCATGACTGAAGCTAGGCTTCTGCTGCACAGACCAGCAGGTCCTTTGGGACATCTGTCCCTTGTTTCCTGTTACTTTGTGAGTTTGAGCACACTGCCACTAAATCACAGCATTAATAGTTATTCTCAGACTGGAGGAGAAGACAGCTAAGCCATCCTTAAAAGGGGGGTATCTCCAGCTTGATTTAAGACATGGACTGCCCAAGGACTTGCCAAACTAAGTACACAGATTTTTTTTTTTTTTTAATAACCAAGCACATGACAAGAGAACACCTCTCTAAGTGAATCAGAGGACTGACTACAAAAACAGGCAAACACACAAAAAAGACACCCAAGAAAGTCACCCCCTTACTAGGGAAGGAAAGCCTGTCCCTGAAAGAAACAATGTCACCTCAGTAAGAGATAGCTCTCAGAGGAGAGTGCAATGATTGCCTCCTGTTCCCAGTCTAATATGCCAACTTTACCTCTCTCCACATTGGTCCTCCACTTACGGGACCACTCTGTTAGCTGCTGGGCATAGTTCTTCTCTATCTTGGCTCGCTCCTGGAAGCAGGAGATTAAGTCATTGCAGAGCCGGTACCCATCATCCACACGCTTCACTGTCCGCTTGTAGTTTCCAGCCTGAAATGTCACACAACATTATTGCTTATACTGTACTGACTTTCATGTTCCTTCAGTACAGACAACAGCAGGTCCATCATTGCATGGGGAAGGAACACGGGCCCTTCTGAAGCCAGCATCTGGGCTCAGACCCTCCTTTGGCACTCTCAGACAGACACAGCACTGGAGAGAAGAAGCTGAGATGCTTTGCTTGCTTCTCTCACAGCTCAACAAGGAACTCTCATTCCACAGTATCTGTGGAAGAAAGTCACCTACTCCCTGCAGTAACACACAGCATGGTACTGAACCTTCCCACAGTTCCTCCCTTCCACTCCTCAAGGGCAACATGTCACCCACAGACCTGGAACTCAACCCACTGGTAATTCCACCAGTGGGTGGTTAAGATGACACTCCTACCTCCCTCACACTCCAATTATCCTTCCTTACCTCCCAGAAACTGCCCCCAGGAGCCTCCCCGCCAGCATCATCTTCTGATGACATCACCCTCTTTTTCTTGCAGCAGGGAATGTTTGCAGATTTCAGTTAACCTGAGAATAGAGAAAAGTGATTTCAAACACAGCACTGGCTGAGCCTCTGCAGACAGCATGGTTCTGCATGACTTTTGGAGCTGGAGGAGCCCAGCTTGCTGCTCTGCAGTCAAGTACTGGCATCAGTGCCCCTCCAGCTGCAAATGGCAAGGTCCAGCAGAGATGCCCAGGGCCAAACTGGCCTCCTCCCTCCCTGCAGACAGGAGGCCTCCTTGGCAGGCCTGTAACACGTTGGGAAAGGATGTCATAGAAGACAATGTTGCCAAACCTTGGCTGTACAGATATCGGAGAGATGCTCATGAATCCAACGCTCTTCAGCAGCACCAAATAGGTCTGCAGAGATCCCTTTCTTAACAAAGGCCCTCAAGAGGGTAATAGAAACTGAGGTAGCTAAAGCTATTTGAAATCTGCCTTGAAAGATTTTAAATATGTCTTCTGTCAATGGAGATGACTCCAGCTTCCCAGTATGACTCAGGATTACGGGATTACAACAACTGACTGGGGAAAACAAGGCTGAGCAGTCAGCAGGCAGGCATGTCTTGAATGGGGAGGAGCCCTATAAGCTGCCCACCAGCTGAGCTGGGCTTGAGCAGAAGTACAGAAACATGCTGGTGCATACCCAGCCAAACAGCAGTGCAGCACACGTGCCTATTACCCAGCACACTGCTTCCCTAGAAACATCCCTGCACAGCTGCTGGTTTCACTACACTCATTGCACTAGGCTCAAAATCTAGGCTGGAAGGTAAAAGGTTCATCTCATTCTCTGCTGTCTCAGAACTTTTGCCCATTTCCCTGTGCTAGCCTGCACTGCTAGTTTGTTCCTGATGTGGTACAACACTGAATTCCTTGTGGAGAGGTTCAGGGTTGTTCTTGTGCAAGAATGAGAGAAGGAGTAACAGGACCCAAGCCCAGTCACTTGCTGACAAACCCAGTCCTTTCCAGACAAGCCCAGGTTAATGCAGCATGCATGGCCTTTGCTGCCACTTCTCCTCTTGCACATTCCTGGTTATAAAAAGCTTCCCTCACACCCCAGAGAGGTATCTGCTCATTCTGCCAGCCCACAGAGCACACAGCAGAGATGAAGATCAGGCCAAGAGTACACATCTCCCACCTCATGCAAATCCTTCTTGGTGGCAGGAGCCGCACAGTGAAGCACCCCAACCCAGACTGCAGGAATTTCTGACATTTGGCTATGTTTGCCCAGTGTCATCCCATGGAGTGTGTCAGAAGTATATTAATGCTGTTCCTCTGGCCTTCTTTAGAAGGCTGAAAGTGCTGAATTCCAGTCACTGAAGCAAGTTGTTGAATGGGATATGACATTCAGGTGCATGAACCTTGAAAAATTAATTCCTCCACCATGCCACCAGCTGTCCCTGTCCTCCCTCCCCACCGTTTGTCATCTGACTGCAAAGCCATCTTACAGCCTCCAGGGCATGCAACTCTACTCCTGGCCCCAGTAACTACATACCTGAATGCTGAAAGTGAGATGCCGCAGGGGAGCAGTGGGAAGCCAGGGGAGCAGTGGGAAGCCAGCAAGTGTGTCTCAAGCTCTTCAAACTCTGAAAAAAGACTGGAGGAGACAGAGATGGGCACAGTCAGACACTCCTTTGAAGGGATGATGCCTGTTCTGATGCACTGCAATCCTAGGGGTGTCCCTTTTCTACCAGCTACTTAGGAGGGGCACCTTCTGATATAGCAGCTGCAGCCACCGTGCCTCCCGAGATGCCATGTTCCAGCACGTAGGAGAGATGCCAAATCCTTGTGTCACAAGATCTAGCCCCAGAGACAGTTAAAATAGAAACACTGGGGTGGCTCACAGCACTGTACAGGAAAGGTAGCATCACAACAGCTGAGCACAGGCAACAGCTTGGGCCAGAAAGGCCTAAAATAAGCACAGCCCCCAGGCACCCCACGTGGGGCCTGGCCTCCCCTCACTGGACAGTGTCCATTTTAGCAAACCCCACAGCCTCCATGCACTGCTGCATGTACTTTTGCACATAGCTGCCTTTGGGAGAAAGAAGGAAGGATACACATATACTTTCTCCAGTCCCTTTTAACTAAAGATGAAGAAGATTTATACACAAGTCAAAGAACTTGGTAACTCCACATTAAAAAAAAAAAAAGCCACCAAAACTCACCAGAATGCATATTCTGGTCTGTAGTCCCTTTAGTAGCAGAGCACGTAGCACTGCACTGGTAGGATGTGGCTCTCTAGCAGGAGAGCTTTTTTGTCCCTTGCCTCTGTAAGCTGTTCCAATCATATTCTCAGAAATACTTTATTTTGCTATATGGTACAGGGAATTGTCATCAGCTTTCCACAGAGCAAAGAGAAGTAAAAGGTCTGCAGAGGCTATTAGAAGCAAGGACAGAATAAGGCATGTTTGATTATCTCACATTTACATCCCTGGAGACTTACCTTGATGTAAAAAGTTTATTTATCAAAAACAACAAGAACAAAAAAACTCAACAACAGACCAGCAAAAAATCCCTTCTTCTCAGTCACCAACACTCAGCTGCAGCTGGAAGGTTAGGGCAGCTGAGAATAGAACCTGCAAAACCTGGAAGTGGGATTTTTAGCCAGACAGTAAGACCATTTTTGAGAAGAAATGAAAGAAGGTAGGGAAAGAAAAGGAAGGAAAGAAAAGCAGACTGGATTATTGCAAACTAGTGACTTCTGGTGAGGAAGGGGAGGCCAGGAGGTTGAGGGGGAAGTGACTATGAGTGGTCCAGGTCACTGGATAAAAGGTTAAAGCTCATCAAAAACCTTATAAGGCTTCCCAGTAGTCCCCAATAAAACCAGACTACACATTCCTGAAATTGCTATGATTTAAAAAAACTTCATGAAGTTATGTAAAAGTATATTTAAAACCCGCTCTTTCTTTCTCCTGATGAAGCCATAGATCAATTATACATGACACATGAATGCTGTATCACTTTTTCCACACCACTCCCCCATCCCGACTTTATCAGGAAGCAATGAATCACAAACATGCCTTCCACCTGTGGTTTCCAGTTCGGGCTGACTACATGGTACTAGAATTTGGGGGGTAAATGTGGAAAGCTGTTGTGTGGCAGTATACACTTGTTCATTTGAGGGACAGTAGGGCAAAACAAACATCCCAAAACCTCAATCGATTCTTTCTGCAGTTTCCATGTTAGAATTTGAGTCACATCTGCTTGCTTTCTCAGGAGTTACCAACTCAAATAACCAGATTTACTATCACTAACAGGCTCTGAAATATAATAGTAGCTGTGCTGGATCAGACTAAGGTTTATCATGGCCTCATAGCCTTTCTAGACAGCAGCCAAAAGCAGATACCTTCCCTCGATTTGACAACAGAGCAAGCATACACGATACCTCCCTGCATGCTCTCCAAGCCTCTAACCACTTGTTGACAGGAACTTCCCTGAGTTGGATGTGGCACCTATGAACGAGCACTCAACAGATTTCTCTTCCATTAATTTCTTCAACCTGCTTTTGAACTCATATATGAGTTTTCAGCATCCGTAACATCATGGGGCAAAGTATCCCACAACTTAAGGCTTTACTGTAGTCATCAGCACAGTAGCTAGGTGGGAAAATACAATGAAGTGGTATAATATTTCTACAGGCTAATCTCCATGACCCGAGTAGCAGTCCTTTGAGTACATATTTCCATAGCAGTTGTATAGACTTTATAGACATCCAGAAAAATCCAGCTTGGTAGAAGCAAAAAGATCAAAGAACAAGAAGGACCCTTTTCTGCTGGGCTTTTTCTGGACTTTACATACTTCATGAGCCCATGTCAGTCAGCAGATCAAATTGGATCTGCATGCAGACATAGGGAAGGTACTTAGTACTGCACAGAGGGGCTGGAAAGAACAGCTGCTGCTGTCACCCTGAGTGAGCCCTGGAAGAGCAAGTAGATTACCAGTCCACCCCTTCATGCCTATCTATTCCTGAAATACTGTATGTTGTAAGCCACTAAGGGTTTGAGACCGGGGAAAACCCGAGTTTGACGGGAAAAGTAAATATATGTGCCAAAGCCTGGAGGTTGTTTCACAGCAAAGTAAAGATGACAAGGATACCTTGTGAACAGCCTGATTTAGCAAGAGCCACCAAATGATTCAGGAGGCCTGGCAGAGCCTGTATAGTACAAGCAATGTAGCTGGAGTTATACTGGGTCGACTGGAGTTTTATGTGGGCTAGTATCACATACAAGACTCCTCCTGATGCCACTGCCACCTCCGC
Source organism: Ifrita kowaldi (assembly GCA_013398055.1). Lineage (NCBI taxonomy): Eukaryota > Metazoa > Chordata > Aves > Passeriformes > Cinclosomatidae > Ifrita > Ifrita kowaldi. The sequence continues at coordinate 112,461 of VZRS01007233.1, forward strand.
TAAGAGGAGGCTATGTAGCAAATCATATTTGCAGAGCAAAGGAATGTTTATCCCTACTTTCCCACCTTTCTCTATCAGCTCTCACAGTTAAGAGCTACTTAAGACCTCACTGCAGCTCTTGCAAGACAAGGTCTCTGAAGAAGAGGGAAAGAGTGACTACATTGTTATTCATTTCACACCTCCAGAGGCGTGAAGAGGATAAAGGCATCACAGACACCACTACAACCAGCAACATCAGGAAAACTGAACCATGCAAATGACAGCTACACCTATTTCTGCTTGCACTGTTAGAAAAGATACCTCCCTTCTTCCCCCACATACCTGCTCTCACTTAGGAGCCAACATAATTATTAGGCCACACCTGCTATCAACTCCCTATTAAGTTATCAAAAAATGGCTCTTGTTCTTTAGCTGCAGAAGGGTGGAATGGCTCATGACTGTCTCACTGGTACTGAGCTCCACTCAAGAAAATGCCAGAGGGTTCACCGTGATAGAGCTGTTTTCACCTTTAAGCCATGTTGTTATTCTCACTCATGATCCAGTCAGGGATGCATCTCAGACCACAGATCCCTGCCCTCAGACCAAGGTGTCAGGCTAAAACCTTCCCTTTCAAAAGCATGTGAAACCCATTACGTGTTATAGGGTATGCCTCGTTTCATGCTTTCACAGCATCTGCGCAACAGGGTCCTGATCCACAAAGAAAACTTCTAGACCCAAAAGTAATAATAGCTCTTCTCCACTGAAAGCTTTCCCTCAGGCAGGTAAACCACAGAAATCCTCTTCCATCTACACCACATTCCAATACTTCCAGCCTCCAAATGCCCAAGGCACCACTTCTGTGCATTGCTTGACTGCCTCCTGAGACTCCTTGTGAGCAACTGTTTACCTAAGTTCGCCAAGATCAAGCCTCTGAACTCTACAAATGCTCAAAGGGCTGGTGTATGCAGCCTTGCAGGAATTCATCCACAGTAACAAAGCTTGTATATCCCACCAGACAAGGCCTTCTGCCTTTCCCAATTGCAACAGCAAATGCTGGATGCAGACACATGTAGGAACAAACTGAGTTACATTTATCTAGTAACTGAGGCTTTGGTGGAGACACATTTTTATTGTGGATCAATTTCTATATAGGTGCAAAAGCCAAGCTAAGGAAAAGTTTTAATCAATAACAGGTTGCTACTAATTTCCATCTCAAGACAACTACCACCACAAGGCAGGAATTTGATACTTTCTGCAGCCAATTCGTTTGATTCCCAGGTCATTTTTCTGTACACAATGGTCAAGGTATTCTTTTCTCTCCAAAAACACTGGCACTCTGGTATAGGTTGCAGATAAACATTTCAATCTGAACAATCCAAATATACAAAAAGATGGCAGCCCCCCTTCCCTTACAGAATGACAAGCATGAAATCCCTTTTTTTTCCTTTTAACTTGTCAGAATGAAACTAGAGAGCTGAAGCCAGGAGGTTCCACATGACTCCAGCAGTGTAACAAACTGGACTGCTGTTGGTACAGCAGAGCTAGGAAGGTCCCCAACAGAGAGAATGAAATGGGGCGTGGGACAGGGTGTGCTTTCCAGACTCACCAGTCTCTGGAACTGCACATCTAGTAGCTCTGAACCAGCAACTGGGATGATGCCCAGTAATGTGCTCTCCACTGCCATTATATAAGAGGTCTGGTATTTACAGGTGTACTCACCTTTCTGAAGAGGGGACAGCTCTTATCTACTGCTAGAAAGGATGCAATGTAACACAAAGATCCTCCAAAACTTTCCTTAGAGGTATTTATCTTATTGCAGTGTCACACCCTCAGCAAAGTCACCTGACTGGGAAAGGGACTAAGCCAGTGTTTCCCAGCCTCTCCCTAAGGACCAAAGCCTGCCAGGGCTGTCTAATACAGTTTCAAGCAAGATTTCAGCTCATCTCTCCAGCCAGGGAAAGGTCAGAGAGACATCAGGCAGAACAGTAACTAAACACAGAGGTCACTTCAGCTATGTGCAAGCCTGTAACAGAAGCCCATGATTCTCTAGAGATCATGTGGCTGTCCACTAGCAAAATTCTCCATGATTATACCAAAGTACTAAAACACAGACAACATCCTGTTCCACTTGAAGGGCTGACCCCCTGAGCTTATGTGCTGCTTCATTATACTCTCTTATTTCAGACCACAGCTTCTTTAGCTTAGCCTTCACATTCAGACCAAGCTAATGTACTGATGACAGACATTCCCCATGTGCCACCCCAAGCTGTTTTCAGTGTTCATGCAGAACTCAATCCTTTCTACATTTATTAGCTATTCCCTGTCAGCAGCCAAGGCTACAGGACAGGCTTCTACAAATACATTGCTGCTGATCTAGGGGTTAAGATTCCTGGCTGACATAGCTTTACCAGGCAGAAATTGTTTTACCAAGAAAAGGAAAAAAACCTGCTCTCTTTTCCAAAATGATGTAGAGGATCTTTAATATAACAGGAACACAGATCATTCTGGTTAACATGACAGTATGACACAATGTTAATGAAGGAATGTAGTGGGCTATCAAGGTATGTGTTTTCTTCCCAGTTGTTCTTTATATTAAAAAAAAATATTATAATCTCAAATACAGAGCTGAAGGAGAGAAGAAGCCAGCGATGAACCGTTGGGTACCATCCTCAAACAGGACAATAGGCTATGTTCATTTTTATTCAAAATGGTTGCTAGAATAATTTAAACATGTATGTTGTGTCTATGTGTTTAGCAGCTGACAGCTTGCTAAGAAGTCACACACACAAGCTACCAGGAACAGCACTATCCTAGCCTGCTTTCTTAGCCCTGTGAACAGCATCACTGCTGTTCCACTCCTTAGTCACAGCATGCCCACTTTCCAGCTCTCACACTCCCTGTCTTACCACTCTCTCAGGGCAAGGTTTTAACCCAGGCAGATATTGAGAACCTGTAATCTCTGCTGTCCCACTCCCTGGCCTCTTCACTTGTTTGTTTCTATGCTAGATACTTCCCAAGGTACTTCCCACCCTGCTTCATCAGTCTCTGCAAGCAAACACCAAGCTTGCCAGCAAATACATGCACTTCCTTTTTCATCAGAAGGGACCCCAAACAACTGGAAGTTCTTTCTTCCTAAATCACTGATAAGCAGGTGTTTAAAGCTCTAGTCAAAGCTAGTATATCCCTCCTCAGCAGTCTCAATCCCACTGAATGCAAACATTTTCCAGGATTTAATCTACATCTTATCTGGTATGTTTTTTTCTGCACTTATTGACTGGTAAGATCAATAGTCCATCCTGTGACACAGTTGCCTGGAACTTAGTAAAGGTAACTCATTGTAGTAGCAGGTTGGGCTGTCTACACTCTTCAACTAGGCTTGGAGTAAGAAGTTTGGTTTGTTTGACCTTCGTAAGAATAGTACTGATCCAAACAGAATAAAATGCCCTGGACTCATCTAACCCTGAGTAAAGAAGGCAGAAATAATGGGAAGTGGTGATCAGTGGTGTTTCCTGTGGTTGTGGATGGGGAACAGGTAGGGTAGCAAACTCCAGTAAGTTCCTGCCCCTGGAATATTCTCCTGTGATTGAATCACCTTGCAACACCCAGAGCAGGGATCAAGTTTACATTCATGCATTAGGAAGTCTTAAGGAAGCAGACTGCAATCGATGCAATCAAACAACCTTCGTGGGAGCCACAAGCTAGTTAGCTCCATTCTAACACTGAGCTTCTGGTGGTTTCTTGCTTCACTAGACTGCACAGCAGTCAGAAGTCTCCAGCCTTCTCTGCTCCCTTCTCCCACTTGGAACCCATCTACAGTTCTGCAACTTCTGGGTTTCCTTTACCAATAGTTGTCTTTTCCACTGGCTGCTTTTTGAGGAAGGGGAATGCGAGATAAGAGTTGGCAAGAAATTTCTCTTTCAGACCAAAGTGTGTGACAATCATATGGCCAATTAATTCAAAGTACTGCATTTCTTTATCTATGGTTGCATCAAATAGATTTCTGGTTTTACTTGGTAAATTCCGATTTACTAAAACTGCTTGTTATGTGAATACTTTCCTTCCAAATATTCATATAATGGAGACAAAAACATGAAAGATCATCCTCAAGGCATTTCTGAAGTTCATCCAGTTCCCTGCAGAGTTTCAAGTCCCAAACAGTCTGTAGAAGGGAGTACAACCAACTCCTTGAATTGAGAGCTGAATAAGATAAGACTGACTGCTAGGACATCTCTTATGGTAAAGAAGAATGAGGTTAAAGCATCACACTCATTACTTCTGTTCCAGGTGTGACCAGTTCCTCCACTTTGATGGCAAGGCTCTTTTTTCACCTTTTGTTACCAGAGCTAGGTTTACTCTGCAGGAAAATCTAAACAGCATGAAAACAACTGCAACTGGTAAGGCAGATTTCAATACCATACGAACTGGAAGGACTGTAGAGTAGCTTTTACATAGAGTCATTTTGCATAGTCTTTTGTGGAACCAGACATGTGAAAAGAAAGCATCATTTGCTCTGTGGACCGGAGAGAACTTATATTCCCTTTGTAGCATCTCCTGGTTCAAGAAGAGTTTGGCAGATCAGCCACTTTGTAGATACTCCACTCCTAAACGTATTCATACACCTTTCTGACAGATTTCCCAGAGATACACACAGGTAACAAAGTTGAAGTAGGAAAGCCATTAGGAACTGGCCTGCGCTGTGGAGATTCATGCTTCATTGAATCATAGAACGGTTTGGTTTGGAAGGGACCACAAAGATCATCCAGTTCCAAGCCCATCTCCATGGCCTTGGATGCCACCCACTAGACCAGGTGTTCAAAGCCCCATCCAACCTGGCTTTGAAAACTACCAGGGATGGGGGCATCCACAACTTCTCTGGGCAACCTGTTCTAGCAAACCTCTGAGTAAAGAATTTCTTCGTAACATCTAATCTGAATCTCTCCTCTAGTTTAAAAACATTCCCCCTTGTCCAATCACCATCTGCCCACGTAAAAATTTGCTCTCCCTCTTTTTTATAAGCTCCTTTTACGTACTGAAAGGCTGAAATTCTTCTACTGAAAGGCCATGAATACTTCACACATTCTTCTTGAAGTTCATTGCCCTGCATGTCATAGAGCAACTTTTATCTGCTTTCCTAGTATCTGCACGGAATCTGCTCCTTGGTATCAGTAATGCCTCGTAAAATAAATTTTTGGATCTCAGGCTGAAAAGCAGGACTATTAACACTTCATATCCCAAATGTTATTCAAAATACTTTAGGAGAACACAGGCAAACAGGGCAGTCAGCCCAAAGTGTACACGTGACAGGACAGATTTTAACTGTTCAGCATCACTGGAATGTCATTTGCTTTCTCAGTCCACCACCCAAAGGAATTATCTCAGTTTCTGGTCCTCAGGATTCAACCTGACATGTGAGGAAAGAACACTGGAAGGCTTTTAAAAAAAACCTCAAGCACAACAGAGCAGCCCAGTGGGCTTTATTTCCCTGCAATGCTTCCTGAAGCAGCTCAAAACCCTAGTTATTTGCTTGCATTGGAGTAGAAGCCTGCTGGAGTCAACAGTGGGCTTTGACATGGGCTTCCACAGCTCACCAGTCCTGGTACAAGGAAGAGCTGACTGAAAACACCAAGAAGCAAAAGTGAATACCTGCAATCATTCAAGAAGTGAAATATGCTACATCTTCTCCCAATCCTCCAGGAAAGCTTCTTGCCCTTGTCAGAAAAAGCATCAAGGCCACTTCAGAGCTCTGCACAGCAGTACTGCAGCTGGTGCAGCTCAGCACCCTCAGGAGTGGGAGAGGTTTGGCTCAGCAGCAGGGGTACTGTACTGAGGGGATGGCAGGAAGTTACTGTCACCAGAAAATCACTTGTAGGTGACTGAAAGGACTATGTCCCTGAGAGCCCAGGAGGCAAGTACCGTATCTTCCTGCAAAAAGAAGAGACACAGCTTGGGCAAGCTCACAGCAGGGACAGGACTGAAGAGGCTGAAGACTTGCTAGCACTGTTACTTTCGGGTTGCCTGCAGTAATTCTAACTCCTCTAGCCTGGAAAAACTTAGTTGCAATAAACAGAGTCCTACCACAGTCACCTATTAAGAGAGCATAAAATCCCACACAAACCTAATGCCTCTGGATCCAGGCCCCCGGTACCATGGAGATCTCTCACATGCCTTTTCAACAAACTACAGTGCCCAGTGACAATCACTAGATTTAACACACAAATTCCAACTATCGCAAGTCTGAAAGGTTCATTCCCATCGTCCCATTCACGGCAAGGAGAAACCAGTGAAGGCTCAAATGTGATTAGGATGCCAGTCACATTTACTGCCTTATAGCAGTGCCCAGCTTCAGCCCACATTTCAGCTTGAAGGAACTTGAAACTAATGTACCAGTCACTGAAATAAAGCTGGATGATTACAGCAAAGGATGCACCAGGTTCTTTGCACTGACATTTTCCTTTGTGCTGCTGGAAAAACTTGTGCCCAAAGAGTCAGAGTGCATTTTGACATTAAATTACAGTGGTCACCATGCTGCAAGGTAGTAGCAAAAAGCTACCACTTGAACAGCTTCTTAACTGCTCCAAGGATGCAAAGTTATTTTGTAATTCTTCAAAGAGCAAAATCCTAAATTCTTCATGAAAACTTCTAGATACAGCAGTCACTGTTTTCTGACCCACCCACTAAAGTCTTAGACTGAACTATTAAGGCTTTTTTTTTTAATCTATCTGACACAGTTGCCTCTCACAGAGTACCCTCTACACCCATCGCACTGAGTAACTAGTGATAAAACAGCTTTGCCTGATCACAAAGTCTGTTTTAAAAAGATAAGAGCTCCTTAAAGGGCTTAAACAGCTCTCCTATTGTTCAGGCATTTCCCCATGAACTCTCAAGAGCAGCCCAAATTCACATATCACTGATCAGCTGATGGCAAAAATAGAGGCAGTTTATTAATGCTCTCTGATCAAGAGTATAGCTTTTTCCACTCAGGCTACAAGCAGATAATTTTAGCTTTTGAGGTCTCCAGCTCAATCTCTGGATGTCAGCCATGACACAGACCAAATGGTTCAAACAACAACTGAATAATCTCCAGCCCTCAAGACGGCTAGAGTAAAGAATATACAGTATTTGCCATGCTTGCTGATATCATGAGTTCTGACAAAAGCTCACATCACCCCTTTGTGGTGACTAAGGCATTCTTACAGCTTTGTATCTCCTAAGAAGTCACATTATTGTATTACTGATCTTACACATATATACACACACATATATATGCATGCGTGTGCAAATATATATTAATTCTCGGATATATTTATTCTCTTTTTGTTGGAAATTCATGATCATCTGGGGAAAGCCAAAAAGATTCAGGCTAGATCTTGTATAATCCACAAAAACCTAAAATGACTAAAAGCACCAGTTGTTATCCTGTGAAATTAATTTGGGTGCATGAAATTTTCAAGCTTTTATGACTTGGTTACACACATGGTCTGCCAGTGACCTGCAGCATTTTGGCATAGTCCAGTCACACAATCCTATTTACTTGTTGGCATTTGATAATAGAGTTCCAGGTGGGCAGTTGTTCTCAGCCCTATACATAGCTGACACACTAAAGTTACTTCTTTTTACAGCCTGAGAAGAAGACAGGCTTCACTTGAACAAGTGCAGGCAAGCCAGAGAAGCTCAAATACACAGGTCAGAAGAAAAAAATAAAAAAGCCAATAAAGCAATACAATAGACCAGGCACAGAATAGGAAAGGCAGCAGGCAGCTGATCAAGCTCACGCATTCATTCTGTTCCAAGCTGTAACTCAAAGGACAATCTAGTAAATATTTTAGGGAACTTCTAGAGAAATACCATTAATTACACAAAACATTATCAAGGCAGACTCCATCTCACACAAAGCACATTGTGGACTTCAGGGAAAGGTGAATCCTTGCATGAAAGAATGTGCCCAATTATGCAACCCGTGGGGAGAAGCTCCACTTTGACTCCACCCAGAGACCAGTTCACAGCTGGAGCAAGGAGTATCTGGACCCTGTCAGTTTAGCCCACACACTGCAGTTGTGCATGCTGCTCTCATTCCGCCCCGAGAATGACTTGAGTCACCCACTGTAAGACTTAGTGACTTCTTAGTGACACTTCGTTCTTATGGTGAAGTGGGAGGCTTTGCTTGGGTTCTGTACCGCAATCAATTACCATCATATCAGAAATTCCTTTGTGCAAATTAGACCGGCGGTTGATTTGAAGGGGAGAGAAGTTCATCTCCAGTTGGAGGAAGTAGGCAGCACTAGTTCTATAAGGAGGGTCAAAGAGTGAACAAAAAGGCCAGACTACTTCCTAGGGCCAAGAACAAGTGTCTGGCGGTGGTCAGCTAACCTTACCCTCACTACCAAGCCCTGAGCCTTCTGCATGCCTGAAGAACTGAAGCAAGCAAAGAACGCATAGTTGGCACAGAAAGTGGTGGAACAGGTTAACGCGTTTGGGCCACGCTAGCTTCACTTATCGATAGCTTTGCAGAGATCATGGAACCCTCCGCCCGTGCCCAGTGACAAATCAGACTGTCTTCTCAAGCACTGGATATTCAGGCCCACTAATACCCTCCCTGTTTATCAGCTTTCTCTTGCCCTAGGCTGGAGAGGACACGGTAACCCCAGCAGCCTGCCAGGGGCCCGGTGACACGACCACAGGCAGCACCCCTGCGCCTGCCCCCCGCCCTCCTCTCCCCTCCCTGCTGTCGGCAGCCAGAAGAGAGGAGGAGGACGAACAAGGGCAGAACTGTCCCGTCTGCCGAACTTCTCCATCCGGCTGCCAGGAGTCCGGCTCACAGACCGGCAACACGGACCCCCGAGACAAGGGACTACAGCCCCGCGAGCCTGGGCCCCGGCGCGGCCCCTTTCCCCAGGGGGTCCTGGGAAGCCGTTTTATCCCTACTCTCCACAGCGCTGCCAGCGCCCGCGGCTCCGGTTTCAGAGTGGGAAGCGGCTCTGCGCGGATGCGGCACAAAGAGGCCCCTGTCCCCACGGCGGAGCGGAGGCGCGGGCTCCGGAGAGAGGGAGGGAGGGGGAGCCTCGGCAGCCCCCAGTGACGGGGCGGCGGCAGCGGGCCGACCCCGGGAGGCCAGCAGCGGGGCACCCGGCGAAGCTTAGGGACGCAAAGGGGGCGAAGTTCTGGCAAGAGGTTCCCCAGCCCCTCGTGAACTACCCGCCGGGGACCGCAGTCCCGCCGCCCTTCCAAGCCCCACGCGCCGCCGCTCCCGCACCTACCGCGGGTCTCCGCTGCGCCTCCAGACAAACCGCGCCGAGCCGCCTCCCGG
>VZRS01007236.1:1409-96791 GCA_013398055.1 Ifrita kowaldi
ACAGTCCAATAGGAAGAAACAAAAGGGGAGGAACTAAGGTACAAACAACCAACCACAGAGCCAGAAGGGAGGAGACAACCCAAGGGAGCCAATCAGAAACCAAATAGAACAGAACCTTCCAGAACTCAATTGCATATGGAACAGAAGGCATACATAAACATGAGTTGTTTAGCCAATAAGGAACTTAATAACAAAGAACTCTCTAGAACTGGGGGAGGAGACAGGCTTAGAGTGGCATGAGGGGTGAGGCCTTTTGACTGAGGATCCGCCTACAGTCCGTCCCTCTGGGCGGATCCATCTGCCCATTGGATGGCAAATCTTGGAGGGACAGGAGGCGGGTCCCAGGCAGGCTAAAGTGCACCGCAACAGTTATACAGACAAATCTCTAAATATTTCTGTATATAATAAGCAGAAACAAAAACAGTGGTTAAAGATGTATTTGGAAAAAAAGTGCATGGTTGATTTGTCACAGTATATCAACTTCAAATTATTAATTAACACCAAATTTGGTGGTAAAAGTGGAAGATCAAAATAGAGATTTCTTACCTCTCATCCTTTCTTGAAAATCTTTATTCGTAACTGAAATGCATTTCTGACTTCTGCTGTTGCCAGATAATGTGGGAGAGCAGCATCAGTTTGTTCATTCCATTGCAATATAGGACATTATTTTCAGATGTAATCTTTTATCCTCTCTTTTCTAGGTAAACTATATGTTATATTTAGGTACAGTTTTTTAGTGTGTAGAGATTGAGGCCACTATACTCTCCTGTATCCTTCCAGATTCTTAAGGTCATGTCTTTTGTAGAAAGCAAGGTAGTAGCTTCCTCTCATAATAAACAGACAGCTGCACTGGACTGTCCAGAAGATCAACTTTCATAACCACGGTTTTTTTTTTTAATGAATTTTTTTTTTTTGGTTGGGGGGGGTTGGAGGGGGTCGAGGGGTTTGTTGTATTTGGTTTTTTGTAATTCTTGACCATTGTGGTGCTGAACTTTAATGACACATCATGATGTTTGTACCCTAAAACATCATCATTTTCAACATCCCTTCCATTTTTTCCTTCTGATTGTTCGAGGTTTTTTGTATTTATGCCTAGTCAATCTGAAATGAGCTAGAATGAGAGTACCTAGTTCCAATGGGAGGACTGTGAAATGTCTGCAGCACAAGTTTGATCATAGAATCGTAGTACATCTCAAATTTGAAGTAGTCTGTAAGGATTGAGACCAACTGCCTGCTCCTTGCTAAACCACATGACTAAGAGCATTGTCCAGATGCTCAGTGAAATCTGAAAGGTTTGGTGACATGAAAGCTTCCGGGGGAATCTGTCCCACTGGTGACTGACCACCCTCTCAGTGAAGAACCTTTTCATAGCATCTAACCTGAACGTTCCCTGATGCAGCTTCATGCAATTTTCTTGTGTCAGCTCAAGAATTAAACAATTGTTTCTGCATCAAATGAATTGTATGTTTTGTCTTTTTTATTCCTTCTAGAATATTGTAAACAAATTTATTGGGCAATATATTGTAAGACTGTATATGCCTTGAAGATGTCTCTTTTGGTCTGATCTATCATAGTACATTTTGTTATCCTTAAATTGAGATCAAAGAATGCTTAACTGGAGGTACCAACTGGACTTTAGGTTAAGAGCATACTAAGTTACTTCTAAAACATTTAATAATATTAACATTAATTACAGCAATTTAAGAGCTGGAATGCTTTGAGATTTTTCATATTTTTGTTATAATATTTAGTACTCATAGTTTCATTTGTCCTACACATACATTTTGTTATACCTGTACGTCATGGTTTAACCCCAGCCAGCAGCCAAGCCCCATGCAGCCACTCTCTCACTCCCCCACCAACAGGATCAGGGAGAGAATCTGCAGGGTAAAAGCCAAAGAACTCGTGGGTTGAGATAAAGACAGTTTAATAGGGAAATCAAAAGTCATGCTCACAAGCAAAGCTAAACAAGGAATTCTTTCACTGCTTCCCGTGGGCAGGCTGGTGTTCAGCCATCTCCAGGAGAGCAGAGCCCCATCAGTGGTTACTTGGGAAGATAAACACCATCACTCTGAATGTCCCGTCCCTGCGTCTTTCTTCCCCCTGCCTCTTTCTTCCCCCTGCTTTATGTACTGAGCATGGTATAGTATGGTCTGGAATATCCCTTTGGTCAGTTGGGGTCAGCTGTCCCAGCTGAATCGCCTTACAGCTTCCCATGCACCCCCAGAAAATGCCTTGACTCTGTGTAATCTGTATTAATTATAATATCTATGTTGTCAGTTCTGTTCTGCACAAACCCAAATCACATCCTCATACCAGCCACTGGGAAGAAAATTAACTCTACCGTAGCCAAAACCAGCACACTATAGTATAATTGTTTTTGCAGAACTTGGAGATGAATGATGAAATAGGCAAAAAATGTAATGGACTCATGATGCATTTGCAGTCTTTCTTGTCTTTGTTTTTCATCTATAATTTAACACAAAACATCTTAATTTATTTTAGGTAATTTTAACAGATCTTTTATAGCAGTTTAAGTTCCCATCTGCTGTCCTGTGATTTTAATTGCATCTGTACTTTTAAGCTGAAGATATTACCAGTTTATTGAAAGGATAATACAGTATCCATATCCATTTAGCCCATGCTTCCCTGATGATACTGAAACTAAATGTGAATCGCAGTGTTTGTCTGTCTTGAGAGTCTCATTGTTCTGACAGGTTGGTATTGAGGCTAGAAAACTCAGTTCAAAGAGGTGGTGGAACAGCTACAGGCAAAAAAGAGAAACAACTTTGTTACTATTGAACTACTTCTAATTCTTTGATCAAGATTCTCAATGATACTGTGTGCCCTTATAAAAAAGACAGAACAACCAGCAAGCAATGACTTTCCCTAATGGACAAATATCAATTTACTTGAAACCATGATTTTGATGTGCAACAAGCAGTAATAATGTGGATATGTTTTGTCTAACAATTTGTAAAATTTTTGTTCATAGGAGTGTTACATCAGTAACAAATTTATTGTTTACTCATAGACCATGGTTATGGTTGGGGATTTCTTCAGCACTATGATTAGAGATGACTGAATTAATCATATGTTTCTCACACAGTTTATGAGACCATGCAATTCTGTGCACTTTGCATAGTTAATGTTTGAGCTGAAATGTCAAAGGGCAAGTAATTTGAAAAATTTCAGCAGTACTGTAAGAAGTCTTTCTGTATGTTCTTGTGTCTGTACCCATTTACATGGAGGACTGTATAACTACAAAAAGTCTGATAATCTTGGAATGCTACTTCCTATTTCTGGGTGTCTTGATTTAAATATTTATCATTTTGAGTGTGTGGTTTGTATTTTTGGTTTGGTTTTTTCTTTCCCTTGGATGTCAGAATTTCTGAGTAAGAGGTTGGAAACCCAAAGTGTTGCTGCTTTTCTTTATTCCCCTGGAGAATGTAGCTTGCCTATACAGTACCCTTAATAGAAACTACATGTTCTGGGCTAGGGCAGGTAATGACACAGAATTGCTCTGTGGAAATGGTAAACAATTTTGACCAGTTAGTAGCTGGTACTTCCAGTTGTTCTTTTCCTACTTTGCTTTGTTGATTTCTTTTTTAAACAGAGGATTTCACTGTTTAGTTTTTGCATTTATTATATTACAAACTGTGGGAAACAGCTTGTTAAGCCAGTATAGAAAGGCAGAGGTTGTCTGGATTCTAGGCTTCTGAAAAAACTGGGGTTTTTTTAGGTCTTCCCAATCTCTGTTGAGGATTTGATAGTTGCTGTAACCATGCAGTCAGGAAGATTTGTATGATAATGTTTCCTAAACAGCACAGCTGATGAAGTATGTTGCTGCAGTACTGAAATGTGATAATACAGCTTTTATTCCTCTTTTTACCTTTCATTTTCATTGGGATAATGCACTGTGAGACTTAGAAGCATACCAGAAAAGGATACTAGCTGCAGAAGGAATAAATACTGTCAGATATGTGAAGCTCCTCTGAGGAGGAGAAAAGAAGCAGATCCATTCCGATGAATTAGTTAAATTAGGCTTTTTACATTTTTCAGCCAGTGCTGGTGGCTGCAGCTGAGCCCTTCAGGCTCTGCTGACTATGAACAATGGAGTTGCAAATTTTTTTTTCCTTTTTTTCCCTCTTTAAAGAAATGTTAAACCGATGCCTGGCATTTGTGATAATTTTGGCCCCTCCTACTCTGCCAATTGAAACCACTCCCTACATAACCAACACAAATCATTCCCTGTGATTCTGAGGCTATTTTACATTTCAATACAAGCTTTTGTGCACCGAACTACATTTCATACAGACAGTGCATTTGAAAAAAGGGAAAATAATTTTTTAGGAGAGATAAGAATGACTCAAACAGCACCTCATTTTCAGAGCTCAGAAGCACAGCAAAATCAATCTTGAAGCACTAGCCTGCTTTAGTTTTAAATACTGGAATATATAATCTATTAATTGTTCTAGTATTGATTTCTGTTTTCCATTAGAAAATCTAATAGGTAGAACATTTAAATTGCTGTTAAAAGTATTTCAGATTATACATTTATGAATTTAAAGCTTATTAATCTCGAATCATACCACAGACTTCAGATCTGATCTTTGAGTAGCTTGTTGCAGTGTTGAGTAAATTTTAGCACAGGAGTCATTGTACTTGTATGTGTTCCGGTTCTGTATTTTTTATTTCAACTGTGCCTTCTGTCATGGCTTGGATGACTTATATTTCCCACTGGTTTGATGAAGATGATTGGTATGGAGGACAACAAAGAGTAAGAATTGCTTAAATTAATATTTTCTCTTTTACTACTTTTTTTATTTTTCTTCTTTAAGCTGCTGTTTATTATATTGATAGTATCAAAAGTGCTATTTCTATAGTGGTACTAGGATGGGATTTTTAGTAGTTTTGATGAGGTCTTGGATCATAGATAAAGCACAGTCAAAATGAGGTTTTTGAAAATTGATGTTGCCAGCTGGATGAAAGGTACTGGAAATGTGATGACCACCTACTTGCATTTTTTAGGTTGCATAATTTAACAAGTAGTAATTCTTTAATATGGAATGAGATGGAAAGCAAACATTTAATTTTATTGTATTAGGAGGGATTAATATACCATGCATGGAGTAAAATAAAATAGTTATAAGTAGTAATAGAGTAAAACACAAGTATTTGGGAGACATTAAATTCACCTAGGGTCATTTCCAAGTTGTATCTTGGATAGTTTTATGTTTTTATTAACATTTTTCTGAGGAGGAGTTGTTACTATAGCAACATTTTCAGGATATCTTGGAATTTTTATTAGCTGCATGCCTTGAGCAAGCTTGATCTACAGCTGCTTTCATAGATTTATGATGGGAAATGAATATAAGTTGCATTTCTTTCACGGTATTAAGCTCCTTTGTGGTACCTTATATTTCTGTAATTTCTTTTTCTTGTTTTCAAAGTATATGGTCAGCTAATGAATTAGAATGAGGGAGATACTACTGAAAGCAGCTGCTTGCATTGTATTATTGTGTATTACTTGATAATGCCAGTTATATGCTCATAAATATAAAAAACTAGCAGTTATTAATACTGTTCCACTGTTCTCATTTTACATGTCACTCATGACATGGATGTTTCAGATGTAGAATTGCCATTTTAATAGCTGTCATCAGGGATTCAGATGTGACATGTGCCAAGAGGTAAATTTATCTGAAATAAGACCAGTCTTGACAATTTGCCAGCAGAAGAGCAATCTTCTGGTGATTCCTGTAGCTCTGGATTGGAAGATGAGAGCAAAATTTTATGGAGACTCTTAGGTGCTTCATACTGTGATCAGACATGGTTGTATATATATCTCTCTGTGTTGCACACATTATCTGCGAAGTATGATTAAGCAATTACTCCATAGATGACGGCTAGATGGCTTTGTATTGGTTAGGTGTGTATTCCAACATTGCTGGTGATGTATTGTTAGAAATGTCAGTATTTCTCCATGCTTGGTTTCAAACCTAGTATGGCTCTTCAGATTATCTTGTTAAAGTTGCACAATGAAGGGTATTCTAGTTAAATGTACAAGTAGTGTAGTCAAGACAGTCAAAACCACTACTTTGTAAGATTTACTATGTTATGATTTTTTTAATGTTATTACCTAATGTTTTATAAGCAGGGTATCTATCTTGGATTAATATATTTGGGTTTTATTTCAAGTGCTTGTTTCTGTAAAATAGTCTCAGGCTGTGATTTCAAGTTTCAAACTTTAGTGATAGGTCCACAATTTCTTCCCTTGTGAAGCCAGAGATCCTGTGGTTAAATCAGTTCTGGTAGTGATTTGGGTCCAAGTTTATTGTAAAGGTTTAAAATGACTGTGAACAGTAGTAGAACACTAGTTCATTTCAAATAATCTTTAAAATCAGAGTATTCTTTTCCTGGTCAGTGTCTGAATAATTGAAGGCACATTTTGAACCCTTGCTAGGTTGTCATAGATTACGAAATGTCGTCTGCAAATTCTGGTTGCAAGAGTCTAGCTAAAGCTTCTGGGAGTTTTGAGGAATCTTGTTGAAATTCAAAGCCTTGTCCAAGGCACCCTGTTCCTGACTATGGTTAGTGTTCAGATTATCTGGGAGCTACATATGGCCTGTGTGCCATGAATTGTATACAAAATTAGAAAAAACTTTTCCAATTTTTGCAAACTATCTATACTGCTTAGTGGTAAACTAGCAACCAGCCTGGCACTTTAACAAGCAGTAGACTACCTTGGTAGAATTGTCCTGGGAAGTATGAAGGGCTTCACTTGTGTAGAGAAGTACAAGTGTAAACCTACATAATTATTCTACATTGTTCTACATTGTGACTGTCACTACTAATGTAGTCAGACTTTGTTCATCTTTTGCCCACAAGCAGTTGCTTCTGTAGTAGTGTGTATTTTCTCAGACTATTCCAAGACCTGCATTGGTAACTGCAGTTTAGTAAGCCGTGTCAAGACCGAAAATTCGTTAGCATTTTGCGGTACTCCAAAGTAGGGAGAACTTTTGTTTGTTTTGGCAAAGTTTTCATATTGTAAGTTGTCTGTTGGCTTTTAAGTTGCATATATACCAGAGTATTTCCAATTACCCTTTGCTTCATGGGTCTGGACAAATTAATGAGAATTTAATTTCTTAACATGGCTATAATGTGCTTGGTGTTTCCCAGCACCATTAGAAGAATGCCAGTGCTAATAATGTTTGTGTGTTTTTACATGAGCCTCAGTGCCATTGAGGCAGACGTTGTCAGGCAGAAGTAATTTTCTGCTCTGTCTTGTGGACATGCTAAGTTTTCTTCATAGGTTTGAAGACCTTCATGCTTTTAGCAAGATAAAATGATTGTCCATTATCTGCTGCTTCTAAGTGGTCCCACTGGGTAAGGTGATGAATTTGAAACTCTGTGGTTCACAGGTGACGTATTCATCTCCAGAGGATTTCCCCCAAAGATGGGTAAATATACCCAATGTCTTTAAGGAGATATAATGTGATATAATGTCTTTATGTCACTAAAGATCTTATTAATTATTACATTATCATTGATATGCGGACAAAAATATTGGTACCTGGGGACAATAGTCTGGATGAGATATAACGGTTTTATATGTCAAACGTACAGGAGTGACAGCAAGCTTTCCACATAAGAAAAGATACAAACCCGATGGGAAGATAATGCCAACAGAGTGAACAGAAGCAGAGGACACTAGCACTTTATGCTTATAGCTGTTAAGAAACTGCACTTTGTATACACAGAAGCTTATTGATTAACATAAGGCTACTGTATATCCACTTTTGTATGCATGCCATATTGCATATGGACTTATTTGGACAGGTCATACACCACATGGACCACAATCAAAGCACATGTGAGCATCTGTTGTTGGTTATGCTTGATGGTTATACATTTATGGATACTGATAACGTGCAAGCACACATACTGATAATGAAAGTGTTAAGTGAAGGGTTTAAAGAGCTATTATTCTTCTACATGTGTCGTTGTAGTGCAATTGGGAGAAACAGCGAGCAGTGAAATACACTGAGTAGCTGGAGCAGAGAAAAAGGAGTTAGATTGAAATTAAAATGGTGCCTGTTAAAGAGCTGCAGTTGCCAGGCTACTTACACTGCAGTTTTCTGTGTGGTGTGACACAACGCTCAGTCTTTCTCCTGCATCCTGTAGTAACTGCATTATTCTGTGAACATCAAGGTTTAGTTCCTCCATCTGTCAAGTAAAGTGTTCTCATTCTACAATCAGAACAATATTTTCCATTTTTGGGACCAGCAAGGTATTGGAATGAACATGGAAATTCTAAAATGGTTTGCAAAAAATGATACTTATGCTAAGGTAGGGATTATTAGGCATTTATCTTTAAGTTATTGGTATAAAGCCATGGTATTTATCTAGTCAATTCAGTTGTTATTTTTAAATATTTATGATATACCAAATTTCAGTTTAATGTGGTTGGTTGTGGGGGCTTTTTTCTATATTTAGCAACAAGGAAGGGCCTAGAATGTTGCTGCTTCTGCCAACTGAACAGAAAGGGTTTTGTTGTCCTCCCTCTTTCCTTCATCTCCTTGGAAACTGTGGGCACACACTGCTAGTTTCCCTGATGTGGTATCTATTTTTTACATGCACAGGGGTTTTTTCATTATATACTTAAGAGCCCAATATAATTACTTGTACATCCCTTATTTCAAAATAAAATGCTTTTTTACAAAGTATAAGAGATCTCCATTGTATAAAAATGCACCATGTGTGAAATCATACGTATTTTCAATTATGCTGCATTTCTATGTTTTTGTTGTTTTACTCAGGCTGTTCTGATGAATACTTCTTTCTCTTTTATACTCTGCTTACTCTGTTAAGTATGCTTAACAGAAATCTATAATGTTTGAAAAGATCTGCAGGAAACTGCTTTGATGTATGATACCTACAAGAGAGCAAGTCAGTATGCCACACAACTGTCATTTCTTCTTCTAGATACTATCATACTGAATTTCAAAGCAAATGCTTTGACTCATAAAATGGTACATCATTACAAAGAGCAGGAAATAATAACAGGTTTAAACCAATAAATATTAGTAAATAAAATGCAAATTCCTTTCTGCAATAAAGCTCAGAATATTTTATATATGTAATGTTTTTACATATACTTAAATAAGGAAAATCTAGTCAAAGTTTAGGAATAATTAATAAGCATGAATTCTTAACTCAGTGAAATAATGATATATTACAGAGCAACATTTTTCATGTAAAACTCAAAAATTTCATCTATTAACAGCATTTTTAATAGAGATTACTGCAGAACCCTACAAGACAGATCTGTTGTTACTCTGAAAGAAAATTCTGTGGAATTCTATTTTAACATCTGTAAGAGATCTTAGCTTTGCAATTAATTTTATCTGTGATCAAACTGCAAATTAAACAAGACTTAAGTTATATTTTCGTACAGATTAAAACTTGATCAAATCAAGAATTCTTTGCTCCCATATGAGAAGGAAAAAAGAGTAGCTGTACAAAGTGAGATAAATCTGTTATTATTATGAAGTAAATACTTGTGTACTCTTAGGTTCTAAATAGCTGTTGACTTTTTATCAATCTTACATTGCTGGTTTTCAGGTGGTAAACCTGCAAACTAAACCTGTGATAATCTAATATTTTACATCTAATTCTCTTCTACTTCACCATGGCTTTTTTTAACGTTCCTTTTCAGTTTGCTGACACACCTAGAGTTTTAACCATTGTTTTCCCTGGAATCAAGAACAGAACCCAGAATTTCTAGTTCCAGGTATTCTGTGCTTTGATAAATAGTTATCTAATCAGCTGGGGGACTTTAATTTCAGAAAAAGTTATTGTTAATGGTGCCAGTTATTTTTTTATGGGAACTAGAAATCTGCTCTGAATGCCCCAAATCCAATTATTTCTCTGCATACGTGATGTATACTTTAATTGTACAGAAGGGACCTCTGGAATTTGTAATTTTACTGAACAGTAAAAGAACACTAACTGGCAAAATTAGAAATTTGGAGGCTATTTTTGCCACTTGATGATGTTGATTCTTTAAATAATTAGATAAATTTCTCTTTGTGGGGCTCATATCATTTAGAACATGAGATGGATTGCAAAGGAGACGCAAGATGATGCAATTTATAGAAATGTTCTCTCTAGAATCTCTAATTTGCTGCAGAAGTTGGAAGAATTAATATTATTGACAGAGAGAAAGGAAGTCTAATAACCAAAGCACTTGTCTGTAACAAAGCTGTTGTCTTGTAGCTTGTTTTTCTGTGTATTTCTGTTCTGCTATTGCAGTCTCTTTTACCAAAATTTTCAAAGGCTATATGTAAGCATTTCATTTCCTTCAGTCATTTAGTACTCACTCAGAACGTTTAAGCACTTTTACTAAGGTCAGTGATATCTTTGAGATGATCAGTCTCAAACATTCAAGTGATCCTGATCTTCTGCTAAAGAAGCACCCAAAATAAGTTGCTCTCCTTTTTTTTTCTTTTTTTTTTCACACTTTCCAAAGTGAGAGAAGCATGATGTCATGGAATTTTCTGCCTATAATTATTCATTACTGTTTACCTACCAAGCAGATACACCAAGCAGAGGAGAAAAAAATAAACATTCAGCTTTATTTTTATTCCTTGTATATATGCATTAAAATGAAATTTTGATAACCAGTTTTTAGTCAATAGTAACCAGTAGGTTCCTTTGGGTACTGTAGATTACTGCTGCAGCACCCGTATAAATTTTGTTCTGTGTGTGCCTTAATACTAACGTTGTCCAGAAAAATATTTCCCCCTCTGTACATTTGACATCAAGTAGGTCAAGAGTGATCTACAGCAACATATCTGTGCTGAACTGTTACACAGCCATGAATTGTGTAACCAACCCTTGTACTTCATCAACAGTTGCTCCCTCAAAGTACTTGATTGCTTTTGAAGTCTCATTTCTTGTTAATTCCCTTTCCTTTGTGAAGCTTGAAATGGTACCTAACACTTGGTAAATTTAACATAGCTCTCCTTGTTTTTCAGGATTATAGTCTTAGCTCTTTGACCTAAAGATGTCATCCTCCATATTCCATGTAATGTTTTTCTACCTAATGTCCCTCAGTCCATTAATCTATCCACAGCATAAATGTGACCCTGAGACATTTTGTTACTAAGTAACATGTTGACATTATCCAGAATGAAATGTGGGCTAGGTAAATAATTGGTCTCGCCCAGCAAAGCATTTTTTGCGTTTTTATGCTGAAGTCAGTTTTCTCACTCTGAGCACAGCTGGTACTGTGAGACTTGTTTTGGACATAGAAAACATAGTTTGCTATACAGTCATGTTACCCTAAGCTTTGCTTTTGATTCTTTACAGCTCACTTCAACTTTTTTGTTAAACAGTAATTATTAAGAAAATTTAGAAAGCTTCTCCAGAAAGAATGATAATAAGGAGGATAATATGATAAATAGCTGTTCTATGCAAATGATTTGAAGACCTTGTTACATGTTGGTTTTACTTAAAACTATTAGTATATGGTTTATTTTGTGTGGCTGTCAGTGGGAGATAAATGGGGGAGCAGAGAAGGCATTAAACTGTAATAGAGAAAGTATTGAACCAGACCGCAGAAGAAAATGAACATGATGAACAGTTTCAGCTAGTCCAAATGAAGAACTATGCAAGTTTTTATGGGCTGCCCACCCCCACTTTTTCTTCCAAATGGATTCTTGTGAATGGTATTAGGCACCCTTTCTTGTGTGGCACTGAAGCCTCTGAACATCTACTTGGCTTTATTTCAGATACATTCATTTGTACCTCAGGAGAGTTATATTTTTTAAGTAGACATGTATGAATTATTTATGGGAACAAAAATATATTATTCTATTCTTTAATATTCTGTCATCTTGTAGTCTAATGAATTTCTGTTTTAAAGGCAAAAATGTCACATGTTAAACAAGTGGGACTTTTAGCTGCTGGATGTCAGCCATGGAACAAGGATATATGTGCTGCTAGTGGGGACAGATTTGCCTACTGTGCTACCCTTGCTGTTTATATTTATCAGGTAAGATCATTCTTGTTTATCAGACTAGTTACATTTTTATGTTGCTGTTGATCTCACTTTGAACCCTTTCGACAAATGTTTCTGCAATGCTTTTGGAAGTATGGTTGCTGCTGAGAAGATGTCTATGTAAAGCTCAGTATTCCATTCAAGATACCCCTGAAGTTGTATGTGTCAAGAATTATTTTTAGAAGACAGGCTCACAGTGCAGCAAACATTTGAGATGAATGAAGTTCAGTGGTAGAAGACTGGGTTCTGAGGGAGAAATGAATCAATTCCACAATTCCATTTGAAGCTGTAGTATAAAATAGTCTTTTGCACAGTGGGTTAAAATGGTTCAAAGTTGTGGATTCAGTGGCCCACCTTTACTTGATTTGGAGCCTGACCTCCTCAGCACTGTGGTCTTCTGAAGTTTGCAGTTGCTGTACGTCAACACCTAACTAAAAAATAGAAATGCTGTGACATAGAATTTTCAGATTGAGAAATATGTCAGGAAATATAGGATGTACTTACTATAATTTTTAGAATTATACCGGTAGAAGGATTAAAATAAACAAAATTTACTGTGTCATGTTTGGGCATATGTTTTTTTTTTTAAATATATTTTTAACTGTACTAAGTAATTTTAAAAAATGAGAAGGATTTCAAACTCATTTTTATGTTCTATCCTGTTTAACCCCTTGGAGATTAGTAAATGATTGTTACCATGCCTATAAATAAAGCATTTTAGGATTGTTTGAGTACACTTCTCAATGAAATATAATAATTTATAAGTGATAAGAGGATAGATGTAAAGCGGGTTTTTGGATAGTTGGATATTGGACAACCTTTCTGTCCAAGTCAAATGTATGAGAATTTATTTTATTGAGATGTGAGGTACTGGCAATTGTTAATGCACTGTAAATTCATCTCTAAGTCTAATACTGTTATATGAAATGTTCTACAACCCAAAGGTACTTAAAGTAAGTTTACAGAAAATGTATCTCTAAAATGAATTTTACTATTTGTTTAGCTGGATCACCGATACAATGAATTCAAGCTCCATGCGATTATGTCTGAGCATAAGAAGACAATCACAGCCATATCTTGGTGTCCCCACAACCCTGATGTGTTTGCAAGTGCCAGTGCAGATAGTTTAGTGATCATTTGGAATGTGAATGAGCAGAAAGTTGTGGCCAAGCTGGACAATACAAAAGGTATTTTAGACATGGAGACCTATTTGATCCATACAGCTTGATCCATGGGTATGAGAAATACTTGATATAGTGTAGACTCTATAGTTGGTTGGCCAGAGTTTTAACAATTGCCTAACACAATATTCTTGTCAGATTTGTTGCAGTTCATTCTAGAAAATAATGATAGTGTGTTTGAGTAAATTGCTGTGAATCATCTTGTATTTGGTGAAGAAAGACGTTATTCTTTTTCTCTAAAGCTGACCAGTTCAAGAATTAACTTTGCTAGTGATATCTTGTTGAGCAGGGGAAAAAAGGTCCAACATTATTTTCATCACTGTATAAAAAGATAAATAATTCAATTTTAAAATAATAAATTTCATTATAACCTTAGCAAAGTGAAAGTAAATAAAAGGTAGCCGTAACAGATTCAAGTATAAATCATCAGTGAATTTGAACAGCTTTTGTTTAAATACCCTAATGCTTGTCTGCCTGAATCTTGTCTCAGGCCTTGAAACTGCTGGAGATTGTATTACAAGTCTAGAGGGTTAAGCATCTGTGTTACAGTTATATTTCCCTGCCCAGTTCTGATTTATTCCATTTAGTCAAAACCAGTGCCTGTATTTCTGTTCTTACAGTCAATGTCATCAGGTGTTCCTGACTCCTACATTTGCATTCCTGGAAAGTGGATGCATCCCAAGAACAGTCAGAATCTCAGGATTTAATAAGCCATTTTGGGACTCCCTACTCTGTTCTCTCCAGAGCATTTGGGGATACCTCTGGAAATCTTGTACATCTTGCATGTCATGCAAAAGAAAACTCCACAGTGATTTAATCTATTCTAAAAGAAGTATTGTATCAGTTTATGCGTGAATATAAATGCTGGTACTTATTTTTCAATACCTTGCTTGTTTAAAAATCTACTTCAGCCAATGACTACACATGAAAGAAGTGTTGTTGTTACTATTTTAATATTTTTAGAAACTAATTTAAGATAATATGTTTAAACCTTCTATTGGTTTCTCTTTTAGTCTCTTTTACATTGCCATGTAAAAGTGTCTAAATACAGTTTTAACTTTTCAGCTTGAGGAATTTGTCTTACTGTCATTTATTCCTTTAGGCACACATTATTAAATTATGAAGATGATGAGGATTGGAGATGTTAAGATCAAAATTCTTAAATAGGACTGCCTACAGTTTTGTGTTAGGCAACTGAATTAAAACTGTCATGTGTCCAGAAAGAAGCTATCAAAAGTTCCCTTTTATTACAGAGCTAGCTTTCAAATTTTGTTGCAAATATCTGCTTCTGTTATATTTATCTCTAAATTTCATTTTATTTTGCTAAAATAGGCATTTTGAAATTCTCAGTATTTTACTAGCTTAGTAGCAATTAACTTACGGTAAAACAGTGAATGAAATTCTGAATGAAAGTTTTTTTCACATCTGTTTGCAGGATCAGGTTTGTCCTCTTTCAGATGTGTGATTGTCTTTGGCACTGATGAGGTATAGATGTCATTAAATACAGCCCATCAAAGTAGTATAAAAGTAATTTGGGAAATAATTTTCCTTCCTGCCTATGGAAGTCTGTAGTTTACGTTTACATTGTAAGATGTTCACACAGTTCTCTAAATTTCAGTCTAGTGATTTTTGTGTAGAACAAGTATTTCTCCTCTTTTTCAAGACAATTGCTGATACTAGGTCAAGGAATACTACACTGAATTTCGTGTCCTGGTTCTTATAAGGTTTACCTGTATGTTTCAGGAATTCCTGCGTCACTTAGCTGGTGCTGGAATGCAGGTGATGCAGTTGCATTTGTGTCCCACAGAGGTCCGCTGTATATTTGGACTATCTCAGGACCTGACAGCGGGGTAACTGCACATAGAGAAGCACACAGTTTCTTGTCAGATATCAGTCTGTTTAGATGGCATCCAAAGAAAAAAGGAAAGGTGGTATTTGGACATACTGATGGAAGCCTATCTATTTTTCAACCAGGTAAAAACTCATACGATAAAATATTTATTTTTATATATGTATCTCTTGTTTTTCTGTATGCATGTAATTCTGAACTTTTAAAAATTAGATTCTATAATGTAGGTACATATATAAAACTTGTTCTTGATTCATAATATTGCTACTTCCTACCATATCACAAAAATATGATTTCTTAGATAAAGAATGCAGAGCATTTCTCCTCCCTTTTGTGACCAAGATAAGACTGCAATTTTTTGGCAACTACAATAAACACATTTTTTTGGAGAGTGACAACAGCCATGATCTTCTACTGAGCTATATTTCCCTTCAAATTTATTCTTCTGAATGGAAAGACTTGAATCTTTTGTTTACTTTTTATTTTTGCATTTATTGTGGAGTCCTCTGTTTCATATTCTAGAGTCCTCTGCAATTTTATAGGTAGATTCTCATGTCACGCTTAATATTATCTTCATGGTTCTGTTCTGTCAAAGGATAGATGGGAAAATATTTATCTCTTTTTGTCTGAAATCCACCATGCAAATTTGTGTGTACTTTATAAGTAGTCTAGTTCTCTGCTAAGAGGGTGTGATGTGCTCATTTGAAGGTAAAATTTCACTTGTTTTCATAATTTTCTTCAAAGACAGATGTCTGTATTAGGTTGACTATTTCATTTTTTTTTCCTGACTACTTCTTTTTCCTTGAGTAAAAACTGATTTCCAACTTAGTGAGAAAAACTGTTCTTTAAATAATGTGTTAATTTTGCATAAAGTTGTTCTCCAACAGTTATGCAAAATTTATTTTCCTTCAGTTCACTCCACTAAGTTGTTACATAGGATGTCATAGAGAATAGATTCCCTTGCTTCTGTAGGGCTGACTGAATTAGCACTGGCATTGGGAAAAGGAAATCTATTTTATTATGATATCATCTAAGTATTTATCAGACTGAGACTTTTCATGAAGCCTGTCTAGAATGATTTGAATATGAAAACAGAAATAATAAGAAAAATATTTAAAATATCAAAATTATGTTCTGCAACTGAAAATATAATATAGGCTGAAACAAAGTAGGCAGTGGCAGTTTTGTATGTACCATAATTCAAGTTGCTGTAAAAAAATTGTTTAAGGAAAATTATCCATTACTGCTGGGGATAAAACTATTCTCATCAACTTGAAATTTAGATTAGATTATCACAGGAATTGTGCCTTTCTCTGTATTTAGGATAGCTTTCTTTATTATTGTAATATTGCATATCTTTATTAAAATAATTTTAGGATTAGAAAAACGCAAACATACACATTGTTTCCTGTTCTCAATGTACATAAGATTCTTCATTTCCAATAGAGAAATAAAATTTGAAAGTTTATTTGCAGCTGGGTGAAAATTTTCTTTATAAATAGCAGACTGTGCCATGTTTTTTTCACTGCTGTTACCTACTTAGTTTTCTCTCCCATGGCTATATTTTCTTTTTTATTAACTCTAGACTATCCATTAATGTATCAGAACATTTAGTGTAAAGAAAAAATATGCAAGAATTTAAGATTAGTACCCAATTCTTAGGGAGATTCAATGCAGTCATATAGGGCCAAGTGTTCTGTACTATTTTCCATTTCATTTGTTATCAAAATAAGCACAGCTTACTTAAAAGACCTGTGACTCAGTTGCATGATTCATACTGTTCATGTCTTCTTTTAATGGAAAACAAAATTTAGCAATTAGGGTTTTCATGAGGTTTGCTTTTAGACTCTTTTTTTGAAACACAGGTAAAACTGAATAGATCCTAGATACATACTCTCTCATACTCTCCCACCAGTTGCTTGTGCTTTCTAAGGGCTGAAGTGTTTGAGTATGGCTGGTTTCAATCACTTGAGGACTTTTTGCTTTTAGTTCCTTTATAGCTAACTGAAAAATGACAATTCAGCTTTGTTGTCAGTTCTTGTTTTTCATTTCAATGTTGACTTGCAGTAAAACAAAAAGGTGAGCTGAAATGTAAGCAGAGGACATTTTAAAAAGTGAGAATCTTCAAGTTTTTGGCAAATTAAAGCAGTTCTCATACTTTTGATGTTATTCCCAGTGCTTCAGAAGAGTGAGGGAAAATGGAATCGAGAAACTGGTTTGTGCTGTTAATTGTTATGCAGTCTTAAATTATTTCTCCCATTTCTGTTACCTGATTTTATAAAGTTCCCCTAGATGTAATGTGTATGAACCAGTACCAAAACTGAAAATTAGATTGAAGCTGAGTAATGGAAGACGTCAATTCGTTATTTCTAGAAAAGCAGTAATTTTTTTTTTTTCCTAGTATAAGATCACAACTTCAAAAGTACAGATCTATTTCATTTGGACTGTACACTATCTTATAAAACTAAGATTCATCTCTCTGTAAAAATGAAAGTGGGAAATAAATATGATGTTAAAAAAATGTGGGTTTTGATAATATGGATCATCAAGTGAAATGCGTCATCATTTTTGTAGGTGTCAGAATAGATATTTAATGATCTGTTTTGGCTACAGAATCCATAAAGACTTCATAGTTGCACACATAGTTTTAAAGAAGAAAAAAAAGGTTGTTCAGAAAAACCTTTACTGCCACGGTGGTTTTCTGGTTCATACTGCCTTCATTTTGCCTGTATTTGCTGTGGTGCGCAGATTTACTTACACTCAAATGGATTGCATTTTATGGTGTGCTGCAGCCTTTACTCATAGAAATTATTAGAACAGTGTATATGATTTAACATATTTTCCTTTCCTATAAAATTATGTTAATAAACCTGACAGCTGTTTCTGTTTTGTGCTGGATTGAACATAAAGTCAAATCTGATGGAAAAAGAAATACTCTAAGTCCAGTACTGCAAAGACAGTTTCATTACTTTCACTGGTGCAGACAAGAGAGCAGGCTAATGAAAATTTAAGGGATAGAGAAAAAATTATGTTTGTCAATTAACTTGTAACTGTTGAAAGGATATACTTGATTTAATTTTTAAATAATCTGTTTTCTCATGCACTTTAAAGGTTCAAAAAATCAGAAACATGTCTTAAGACCAGAATCTCTTGAAGGAACAGATGAAGAGGATCCAGTTACAGCTCTGGAGTGGGACCCTTTGTCAACTGATTACCTTCTTGTTGCTAATTTACATAATGGTATTCGACTAGTTGATTCTGAATCTCTGTCCTGCATCACAACTTTTAGTTTTCCCAGTGCAGCAGCGTCTGTTCAGTGTTTAGCCTGGGTTTCTAGTGCACCTGGAATGTTTATAACTGGAGGTAAAGCTTTCATTTCCTGATTTATACAAAGATAATAAATACTGAACTGAGTCTTCAAAACTCATACTTCAAGTCTGATTTTTCTGTTTTGTAACATTTTTACAAGTAGAAGCATACATAAATTGTACAAAAAAACCCCATAATACAAAACCAGAAAATAATTAAACTACACTGAGCAGTTTTTACATGTTTTAAAAATTTTAGCTACATAAATATGTGACTTTCTGCTATTTTTTATGCTAAATAATATTTTTCTCATGCACACTTTAGCAACAAATGTATGAATTCCTTTGGGAATAGGAATAAAAATGCATTGTACTAATTGATGTCACTTCAAAGATTTAAAAAATTAAAAGAATAAAAGAATCTATTTCCTTCTTTTCTACACCGTAGACATTATGGCTCAGGTTGAACTAATGAATAAAGAAGCTAAGACTGGAAAAATATTTTATAATGAGAGAGGTTCCATAGAATTTATCTATGTTTAAATAGCTAATTTTAGTAATGATTGTTGTTAATAGTGATATGGCCATGGTGGTAAATGGAGGATAAATAGGATGCCATGGATGTTGCACTAGATGGTCTCCAGAGGTCCTCTCCAACCCTAACTATTCTGTGATTCTATGGAGTTGACAGTACCTGCTTACAAAATTCTTCTTAGGACTTGAGGTTTAATTAATTGTTGTATTTTTGCAATAATCAGTCCTCAAACGACATCCCTCTGTGTTTTGTTTTGTTTTTTTAAACCTCAGATTCTCAGGTTGGTGTGTTACGTGTTTGGAATGTTTCACGTACAACACCTATAGATAATTTTAAATTGAAGCAAACTGGTTTCCATGGCTTGCATGTGCTAAGTTCTCCTCCAAAAAAAAAGTGTAAGTGTAATTTTGATTGTTATTCTTTGTACTGGCTGCAACTTAAGAAAATCTTATTTATGAGTCTTGTTATGTCCCGATCAGTCTCTGTAAGGTTGCTCAACTATTTAGTTCTCAATTAAAGTGCCTTCTGCTGCTAGTGGACTGTAGTCCAAATGCATAAAGGATCAAGCACATTATAAGGTCCTTCTTTAGTAGGCCAGGTTTCATACAGGAATTCTCAATTTCTTTTGTTTTAAATCTCATAAGAATACAAGCATTTTACTGTTTATAATTTTACTTATTATTGAAATAAGAAATAATCTTCTCTTTTTGTCTTTTGCTTTGTATTGTTAAGCATGTTCATCACAGTATCCTACTAAAAATCACCATACATCTTCAACAAGTGAGGCCATTCCTCCTCCAACTTTAACCCAAAACCAAGCATTTTCTCTTCCTCCTGGTCATACCGTCTGTTGCTTCATGGATGGTGGAGTGGGGCTTTATGACATGGGAGCCAAAAAGTGGGATTTCCTTAGAGATTTGGTATGGTTCATCTCTGTCTTTGAAATGAGAATTTATTTGGCTTATGCACTTTCTTCTAACAGCAAAAAAACTGGAGAACGAAGCCTTTGCAGTATTGTAAAGCAATTTCTGTTGTTAAAAAGAGCCTAAATTTCTAAGAAACAAAATGGCAGTTCTGAAGTTTAATGTTTTATTGCAGATGACTGAATTCTGTTGGAAGTGTTCTGACAGGTTTTTTTTTAAAACACAAATAAAGATTTAAGGACTTGGTTTTTGATTGTTTATTTTTTAAACTGAAATTTTAATTTAATGGCCTTCTCAGAAATTTTCTCTAGCGGGTTTTCTATAACTCAGAATAAAGGTTTGAGTCAAATCGGAGAGATATATGGTGAAGGTACTCAGTTTAACATTACAAAAACTGAATTATTAAATTTTCTTAGAAGCTGAAATTCAGAAATGGGTTTAACACATATTAGATGACCCTCTTCTTCACCAGGCTTTTGGTTATTGAGGTTCTTGAGGATTTTTCTCTTTTCATTTTTCATTGAAAAAACTCCAAACAAACAAAACCCAAATAATTTTTGGCTGTACTCCCATATGTGTTTGAATAGAGGGTGCTGGTTGGATTTCTCTTTCCATTTTTGTTGGGTTTGGTTCTATAAAGCAACCGAGGCTTAAAAAAAATTCTTAAGTAATACCTGTGTTTCATATATTTGCCAACTTAAATTCTACAAATGCGTGTCTTGGAAAACAACCAATTGATATGTGAAATCTCTAATGGATTGAAGTTTAAACTGCAATAGAGCATAGACTGTATCTAGAAACACAGAATATTCAGTGGGGTACTAGACAACTTGTAGAACATGTTCAACATACAGAGCTTTATTTTTTCAGTCAAGTTCTTTTTACCAAAAAGGAGAAACTATTCCTGTTTTTAAAAATTAAATTTTTTTCTTAGTTTTTTAAATTAAATTTTTTAGCAACTTAGTTCCAACAGAAAATGCTAACATGTTCCTGGCACTGTGTACCCTGTTGTTTCAGGAGAGAATTTTTCTGGTTTTCGTAATAATCTCTGAAAGAACATGTTATAGTCCAAATTATTTTATGCTTTTTAATTTTGACTGATAAGCTGTAATATACAGGGGCTTTGGAACTCTTAATTGACCTGACAGGTAAATTAAATACAATGTATTTTAGAGTTTGATCTAGAGTTGGACTTATGAAAAACATAAAATGTAATAAAAATGGATTAAATATTTGTTTCATTTAAGGGACATGTTGAGACCATCTTTGATTGCAAATTCAAACCTGATAACCCTGATCTTCTTGCTACAGCTTCATTTGATGGCACAATAAAAGTTTGGGACATAAATACTTTATCAGCGGTTTATACATCTCCTGGTAATGAGGGGGTTATTTATTCCATTTCTTGGGCTCCAGGTAAGAATATTTTGCTGTATGTCTAAATGTTCTTTGAATTAGCATTGACTGCAGAATTTCTCATATAAAAGTATTAGTTTTATATAGAAGGGTATCGTATAAGGTTTAAATAAAACTTAATTGTCTGTGAACCCAGAAGAATTCAATGATTCAGACCTTGCTGAAGCTTACACTTCTGAGTAATGCTCCCAGTATTTCATACTCAGAATGGAGGGAGAGAAATCTCCAGAACATTTCTAACATGTCATTACGCAAATGACAAAATTACTTGCTTTGCATGAGAAGCAGTTACTTAAAGGAATTCAGTTTATACTTTTGGGCTAAAATAGTGAAACATATGTATTTAGTCTTTCTTCCTTCTTTGTGTAGGACTCTAAGCACTGAAGAACTCTGCTTTTACCCTATGAGAATAGGAAGTGTCTTTTCTGCAAAGCATCTGCTTTTTCTTGGAGAAATCACTGGAGTCAGTGGGAAATTTTGTTTTCAAAACTGTTCTGCAACCCTCTTTGGTGTACCTGAAAATACACTTCTGATAGTTGTCTATAATTGACGATAGGCTGACTTCCTTGTGTTTTATTTCTTTGGACAGCAGATGCAGTTTTTAAAAATCTAAATAATTCATCTCTGTTCTCACCTGCACTTTTAAACTCTTAAGAAATAGAATCACAGAATCACCAGGTTGGATGAAACCTCAATAATAACTGATGGGAGAAGAATATTGTGATGGGAAGCTTAATGTAGTCTGCATATGTGGAATAAATTTGCATTTTTTCATTTCTGAGAGTCTCTTGGACGTTTTTCCTCTTCAGAAATAATTTTCCTTGCTATGTGGAAATTTTGGCAGTATGAAATATGGTGCTTATGTTTGATTATTTAGCTTTGAAGTTTAAATTCAATTTGCAGTTGTATCTCACATTGAATGAATAGTTTGTTTGCTGCAGGAGGGGTGTGGGGTTGTTGCTTTTTGGTTTTGCTTATTTTTTAAGAAAAAAGTAAATTGGATGCATGTGCTTTAACTTTGTTCCTTACCTTCCTGTCCAAAAGTTCCTGTCCCTCCCAGCCAGAACTTTTGCTGCGTCTTTCACCTTACTCCCAGACAGTTCCTATGTGCCTTGTACTTATTTGTTCCTAATATATAATCTAATGCATGCCACCATTTGTTTGGTGTCAGAAGACCTTTGAAAAAAGTGGTTGCTCCTTTTTCTTTTTTCTCCCCCATCATTCTCCTGCCTGAGTCTATTCCCATTTTATATATTTACCTTACTAGACTCCTGCATAGATAGTCTTTTCTGCCTCTGAAGCTTGGAATAAAATAACAGTCAAGACTTTCCTATAAATCTGCTATTTATGAAAAGCATAGCTATATTGGGATAGTCACTGTGGTGAGGAGGATTTGGTGACTTTTGGGTTAGACCTGAATAGAATTTTCAGGTTCTCACTGTGGAGTTTTGTACTCAGATTTTCCACCCTCTAGAGTGTGGTTACAGATTCAGGTACATTCTTGATGGTCTTAGATGCAGTAATGGTGCAAGATTAAGGAAACAAAATACTCTTAGATGTTCTGTCTCATTTTTATGATTTGTCTTAATACATAGGAAACTTTAAAGGGAAATGCTTTAGTTGCTGCAACTTTAAACTTGAAACATTGAGATTACCTCTCTTTCAGTTTGAGTCATATGCATCATGATCATTAATTTCTTACATGCAAGACTTTCAGCAGGCATTAAGATACTTTTTACAGCAATACAATTTTTATTTGACCATTCCTCAAAACAGGAATGTAGAAAAACACGTCAGGCTTTCACTGAAATTGGTGTTTATGACTTAGTAGCAAATGCTGGCCTTAAACTATGGAAAACTCGTGTCTATGTACCATTGATGTCTTCTGTTCATATAACATTTCTTCAATTTAAAGTAGAACCACCATCAAACAATATTGTGATTTTATAATTATTGTAATATTTTACAAACATCTCTCTTTAAAGGAGATCTGAACTGCATAGCGGGTGGAACATCTAGAAATGGTGGCTTTATCTGGGATGTTCGAAAAGGCAAAATTATAACCAGATTCAGTGAGGTAAGATGAGATTGCTTCTTTTTTTGTCTATATGAAATGTAAGTTAGCCATTCCCTCTAGTATCCATAATTACAGATGGCCAAAGTTCATATGTTTTTAAAAGGTGCTGTAGTATAAAAAACTGTAGAATTATGTGGGTGCCAGTTTACAAGTGTGGCAGAAGTATTTTTACTCCCTCAGACTGGATTTGTGATGTGACAGTGGTAAAGTACTAGATGGACTCCATTATCTTAAAATTGGTCTTGTAGGGATGCATGGCAAAAGCATAGCTAATTCCTTCTTAACTGTGTAAACATATATGGACATACAGACTCAGCATCAAAATGAAAACAGTGTTCTGTATTTTCAAACATAAGGGCCAGAAAAAACTTTCAGTCCCTAACGTCTACATCAATAAATCTCCATTTTGCAGCACACTAAGCAGTATGACTCATTTAGCAGTTTGCCTTGTATTACCTGAGATCTACCCAGGCATTTTTAAGTCCTGATAGAGTAGCATAATTTTTATTGGCAGAAGGAGCTGTGTAATGCTATGCTGTAGTATTTTACACTATTTTGTGCATTCCTAGTATATAGTTGTGATCTTCAGATTATACAGACATCATTATTTAAACTGTAGTATCTGCATCAATGTACAAGGGATGCTCTTTAAGAGAGGTGGGGGAGTGAGGAGAGGTACAAGCAGAAAACAAATATACCTACCTTCAGGAGTTCTGGGATTCTGACACTGATATTTGCATTTGTGCTACTAAGTATCTGATACAGGGCCCACTTAAATTTTCTCATACCACAATTTTTCATGCCCACTATTCATTATTCCAACAAGTAACTAACCTTTATTCAGAATCACTGAGTGAGTAAGGTTGGAAGGGGCCACAGGGGATCACCTGGTCCAACCTCCCTGCTCAAGCAGGGACATCCTAGAACACATTGCTCAGGATTGTGTCTGGATGGTTCTGGAGTATCTTCAGAGAGGGAGACTCCACAACCTCTCAGAACAATCTGTTCCAGTGCTCAGCCACATACACAATAGAGTTCTTCTTCATGTTCAGTTCGAACTTCCCATGCACCAGTTTCTGCCCATTGCCTCTTGTCTTATTGCACAGCACCACTGAGCAGAGCCTGGATCCATCCTCTTGACACCCTCCCTTCAGATACTGGCAGACATTGATGGTCACTTCTCAGTTGTGAATTCTCAAGACTGAATAGGCCCAGCTCTCTCAGCCTTTTCTTGTAAGAGAAATCATTTTTGTTGCCACTCATCATACCTCCAAGTCTCTCTTGTACTGGGGAGCCCAGAACTGGACACAGCACTCCAGGTGAGGCCTCACCAGGGCTGAGTAGAAAGGCAGGATCACCTCCCTTGACCTGCTGGAATGCTCTTCCTAATGTACCCCAGGACACCATTGGCTTTCTTGGCCACAAGGGCACTGCTGGCTCATGGACAGCTTGGTGTTCAGCAGGACCCCAAGGTCCTTCTCCACAGAGCTGCTTCCCAGCAGGTTGGCCCCGGCCTGTCTGGTGCCTGGGGTTGTTCCTCCCCAAGCGCAGGGCCCTGCATTTGCCTTTGTTGAATTTCAGCTGGTTCCTCTCTGCCCATCTCTCCAGCCTGTCAAGGGTTCTGAAAGGCTGCAGAGCCCTCTGGGGTATCGGCCACCCCTCCCAGCTTTGTGTCACCTGTGAACTCACTGAGGAGGCATCTGCCCCTTTATCAAGTCATTGATGAACAAACTAAACAATTCTGGGCCCAGTGTTGAACCTCGAGGGCCACCACTAGTGACAGACCTCCAGCTAGACTCTGTGCCACTGATTACAACCCTCTGGGATCTGCTGTTCAGCCAGTTCTCAACCCACTTCACTGTCTACTCTTCCAGTCCACACTTGTGTGTGAAGATCTCTTGCCCCCTTTACCTAATTTCTTGGTCATCCGGATGCATTGCTCTTGAGCCTGGAGGAAGTGATCTGTGAATATCACTGGTTCTCTTGGACCCTTCTTCCCTGCAAGGCATGTTCCTATGGAGCTGTTCAAAGAAAATCCCTGAAGAGACTAAAGCTAGGTCTGCTGAGGTCCATGATTGTATCTTACTTGCTGCCCCGGTTCCACCTTGCCTGATACTGTACTCCACAGTCTCATGGTCACTACAGCCAAGGTTGCCCCCAGCCTTCACATCTCTCACAAGGCTTTCCTTGTTTGTTAATATGAGGTTCAAGCAACACAACATTCCTTGTGGCATCCTCCACTACCTGTGACAGGAAGATCTCATCAACACTTTCCAGGAATCTCTTGGACTGTTTGAGCTTCTCTGTGTTGCTTCTCCAGCAGATGTCAGAGTAGTTAAAGTGCCCCACAAGATGCAGTGCCTGTGACTTTGGGGCTGCTTCTAGCTGGCTATAAAAGCTTTCATCCACTTCTTTTTCCCTGTCAGGCAGCCTATAGCAAACACCCACAACAGTGTCTACCCTTTCATCCAAACCATAAGCGTCTGACTTGCCCACCATCAACCCCAAGACAGAGCTTGATGCATCCTAAGTGTTGCCTCACACAGGGGGCAATTCCACCAATGTCACTTCCTGATCTGTCTTTCCTAAACAGTGTGTAGCCTACCGTGGCAGCATTCCAGTCATGCGAGCTATTCCACTGTATCTCTGTAATCACATTAGGGTCAAAGGCCTGTGACTGCACACAGATCTCTAGTTCATCCTGTTTGTTCCCCGTACCGTGTGTGTTGGGGTACAGGCGCTTTATAGAAGTACTTCATTGTGTCCACATCCCAGTGGAGGTGGAAAGGGATGCCCCATAGTCCTGTCTAGTGATTATGTCTTTGGCTGCTTGTGCTTGCTCCAGGTACTGCTTCTTAAGCCTCCTTATGCTACTAGAGTGGTTTCTGCTGTTCTCTCCTTCCCTGCACCTTCTCTCTGGCAAGCCTGGCCCTGGCCTCTTTCCAATCTAATTTAAAGGTCTCTCAGTGAGCCCTATGAACTCTTGAACGAAGATCCTTTTTCTCCTTTGAGACAGGTGGACCCCATTTGTTGCTAGCAGGCTTGGTGTTGTATAAACTGACCCATGATCAAAACCCCCAAAATTGTGCTGGTAACACCAGTATCAAATCCAGATGTTCATCTACATGATCTTCCTGTTTCTTGCCCCATCATTCCCTGCAACTGGCAGGACAGAAGAGAACACAACTTGTGCTTCACATCCCTTTACCAGTCATCCCAGGGCCCAAAGGTCCCTCTTGATTGTCCACAGTGTTCTTTATTTAAGCTTCAGGTTTATATAGTTATGGATTGCTCATTCTTGAGCTTGACCCAGTTTTATCTCTTGGATCCTGGAGGTTACAGCAGTTTTACTACTGTCCCGGTTTGAGACAAATTCATCCAAAATGAACATCCTCAGATAGAAGGCAGGTTACAGCCACCCCTCCCCCACCAGGTTTGGAAAGAATTTTCCTCGGAGGAAAGTGAAAAAAAATTATTTATTTAACAAGCAAAAGTGCATGCAGGTGTGGAAAAAAGAATAATGCTAAATAATAAAACCTCTCGCTATGGAGAGAACCTGGGTAGGTTTCACAGTCCTTTATGGGAGGGGCTCTCTCCTCTCTGGAGCTGGGGTTCGGCGTGGGCCCCTCCGGGCCAGTGTGTACGGTCTCCCGGATGATGTTCTGGTGTCGCTGAACAGTCCAGAAGAGAAGAAGCAGAATCCAACGTCCCAGGGCTCTGTACTTTAGCTAATGAACAGGAAACTAGCTAAAAAGCAAAGGGAATGTAACTCTCTTCCCTGCTGCAGAAGCGGAGCAGCCAGGCAGGAGAAGCCAGCGAGTTTGTCTGTGTTTTGAACACAAACCACCAAAAGAATTCCAGCAGCTCTCCCCCCTCTCCCTTAGCTAGCTTTAAAGGCACAGAACTCATGTCTGGCATAGGGCAGATGATAGGGAATACAGTACCATACAGTCACCCCAGGACAACTACCTATCTCCATATTCCCAATGTTTTGGACTTGAATTCTCAAACATCCAGCTGTATTGGGTACTCATTATAGTGTGTTTTTGTACTGTATACTGTACTGGGAGAAAAGGGCTGCAGCCCATAGGAGAATAAAGTAAAAAAAATGAGTCAATAGATGAGAGAAAAAGGGGTGAATTATTTCTTATTGATAGGTATTTTGCATTTTTTGAAGCATGGAAAGAATGGAATCTTCTGCATTGCCTGGAGTCATAAAGATTCCAAAAGAATAGCAACCTGCAGCAGTGATGGATTTTGGTGAGTGTTATTGGAAGAAAAAAAAAATTGCTAAATGCACTTCTCAAGTCCGTAAATTTTTACAGTACTCTCAAGTAATTAATTATAAAACTTTTCTTACTGGACAAAACTTGAATTATATTAGTCTTCTGTACTTGTTAGGGTATGTTTTTCATGATTTTAAGAAAAAATAAAGGAAATGTTTTCAAAAGGAATAGTGTCTAAGACAGCTCTGAAAGTGAAACTAAGTACTGATTTTTATTTGGACAAGAATATCTTCCTATGTTTTTTGTCTGTGGAAGACACTTTTCAAAAGCCATCAAATTTACTTGTCTTAATTTTTTTTTTTTTTAGTTTGTTGTTTCAAGGACTAAAAAGTACTATTTTAGTATGAAGTGATTACAAGCATACTATCACAGGAGTATAATACCTCATTTCTAAAAACAAGTGAATATCTATTGAGACGAATTTTGCATATATTGTGTTTCAGTACATTTTAAAAATCCTTCTTCATTTGTTTCCTCTGCTACCTGTGTCATTCCAGCTCAAACATAATGGGCAGAAATGTTAGAAAACAAACAACTTCCTTTTTTTTTTTTAATTCATAAAGATCTATTTGTACCTTAAAGCCATGACTAAATCTTTGATTTTGGGCTGTGGGGATCCTTTCACAATAGAGGTACTGCAGTGAACATCTTTAAAGCCCCTCTGAAGAAACATAGATAATGAAGTAGAGTTAGATGTTGTACAATCAAAATCCAGTTAGATATTTTAATTGAGGGGCTGATATTTTTTGTGGCTATTTCTCCTATTCTTTGTGTATATCTTTTTGCTATCTGGCTTATTTGAACAGAATAAAATTTAATTTTGGATAGCCTACTCAGAATGTATTTTTGCTTATAATAATACACTGTAATTGGTTTCAGTATTATTCGAACCATTGATGGCAATGTTCTTCACAAGTACAAACATCCAGCTGCAGTGTTTGGCTGTGATTGGAGCCAAAACAACAAGTAAGTTAAAATTAACCGAAAGAATTGACAGTATTTACTATTTAAATTGATTACCAGCAAAGTAACACAAAGTTATCTAGAATGTGATATTCACTGTGATAGTAAAACACTGAAATTATCTGTTCCACAGTAGGATATGCCTATAGCAGCTCTCTATTCCCAGTAGTATATTTCATTGACCACCATGAACTTCCTTAACTTTCAAAGGAGGATTGTTTCATATTGATGAGAGAAAAAAAACTTATCTAGCTGAATATATAATGGGGGGGTAAAAAGCAGACATTCAATACCAGGAACGAGGGGTATAGATAGGCATCCTTGTAATGGCTGCTAAAACGAAGATGCAGCAGACAATTAAATACATTATGATTGTATGTAAATTTCGTAGATAATTCCTAAAAATTACACAAGAATTTTTTGTAAAAAAAAAAATTATATAGTAATTCAGTCTATTAATAGTTATGTATTGGGTGTATGGTCATACTGTAGTGCAAATACTGTTCCCCATTACAACTAATAGATCTTTATCAGGATTTTTCTGATTTAGTTTGTTTAATTAGATTATCAATAGCTACATCTTGAAGAGACGAAGGAGAAGCAAAAATATGCTATTTTTTAAAAAAAAGTTGCAAATTGCGCTTTTTTTTTTTTAAATTTAAAAAGACATTGATCATCTCTGTGATTTTGCTGTTTTTATTTTGCAGAGATATGATAGCTACTGGTTGTGAGGATAAAAACGTTCGTGTTTACTACTTGGCAACCAGCTCTGATCAACCACTGAAAGTTTTTACCGGGCATACTGCAAAAGTGTTTCATGTACGGTGGTCTCCTCTCAGAGAAGGAATTCTCTGTAGTGGCTCTGATGACGGGTTAGTATTTCTGAACTATTAGAAAACTTAAACCTCAAGCAGGAATTTTGGAGCAAGTTAAGATCTTTACTTGTAATGATGTTGTGAATACTTGATAATCTAAATCTCTGCCTTGTTCAGATTCAGGCTTAAGCTTGGGTCCTAGTTTTATGTAGTATTTGGGCAGCAGGATCATTATCTAAAATTGTCACAACTGCTGTAGTAGTGCAAGTTTCCAAATGCTTTCCCAAGAGTAGGATCAGCGCCTGATATTGTTACTGCAAGGAATACACAAGGAGGATACCACATGTTTACATTATGTCTAAAGAAACAGGTGCAAGACCTGCTCTTATTTGATATTTTTCAAAAGTATACTTAAGTAGAATCTGCAGAGAATTTGAATGAGTATTAGATACTTCTGTTTTGTTGATTTGATGACATTGCTTTTGAGGGAGAGCACATCAGTCCATGGTAAACAGGAGAAAGCATTTTTCTAAGTTTCTAAGCCACTTCCCTGCAGAGTATAGAAGATATTTTTGTAAAGGATATTTTGTAAAGTTTGGAGTATTGGCTTCTATTGCTTTCCCCATTATCATTCATTCAAGGTTTATGCTTGAAGCAAAATCTCATAGTTCAGAGAGTAGTGATTCATGACAGGAAACAACTTGATAGCAAACTTCTTGTCAATAAAATACATGGAACAGGACTTGCCCTAGGATTGAACACGGAGGAGCATTGCTGGTGACCAGTCACCAGCCAGATTTAGCCCCTTTAACTACAATCTTTGAGCCCTGATGTGAAGCAAATAAATATTCTGATAAATTTGAAGCTTAAAATATTGCTGAAGTAGAGAGATAATTGTATTTCAATAGGTGATCTGATGGAGATTGATCTCTTACCATGTTTCAGGACTGTTCGGATATGGGATTATACACAAGATGCTTGTATAAATGTTCTTAGTGGACATACAGCTCCAGTACGGGGACTTATGTGGAATCCTGAAATTCCTTACCTTCTAATATCTGGCAGTTGGGACTATACAATTCGAGTCTGGGACACGAGAGATGGAACATGTTTGGACACAGTTTATGATCATGGTGCAGACGTATATGGTAATATTTTTTAAATTTTGTTTTATTTCTGTATTGAAATGCATTCTAATATGTTTTAAAATTTATACAGTAATTTAATCAAATAGGTTATTAGATAAACTTATTTGACTACATTTTTAAATGTCCTCTCTACTAGGATTAACATGTCATCCTAGTCGTCC
The DNA here is from genome assembly GCA_013398055.1 of Ifrita kowaldi. Taxonomy (NCBI): domain Eukaryota; kingdom Metazoa; phylum Chordata; class Aves; order Passeriformes; family Cinclosomatidae; genus Ifrita; species Ifrita kowaldi. Next base: position 32,139 of record VZRS01007236.1, read on the forward strand.
CTTTACTATGGCATCCTGCTCTCGTGATTCCACTGTGAGACTCTGGTCATTGACGCCTCTTATAAACCCTCTACAAATTAATATCATAACAGATAGATGTTGGGATGATATTATTGGTAATCCAGGTAAGCAAATTGTATAAACCATTGTTTTCATTTTCTTTATGTTACTATTCTTATTCCTTTGGTTGTTTTTTATTTTAATTTCATATATAACTCTTTGTGTGTGTTAGATCGCGCTGTGGAGTCTGGCGCTCCTCCTTTGCTATGCGGTAAAGTTTCCAGGGATATGAAACAAGAATTGGAAAAATTGTCAGGAAATCCTCGAGGAAAAAAACTACGGTGGTTTTCAGAATATTTTTCAGTAAGTATTCTGCAAACTTAGGGATGTTGTCAGTGTGCATTACTTTCTCTTCTGAAGTCAATCTCCGAAACTGAGATTTCTTTCTTCTCTACCATTTTTTTTCTCTCTTTCTTGAAGGGAGCTTTGAAAATAGGCAGAAATCGGTTCTATTTTTTATAGAAGTTAAGGTCTATAGGTCTGCATATAAAAATGTCCATGATTGAATTGTTTGTCTGTTGTGAAAAACAAATCTCACTAATTTAACTTTGCAAAAAACAAACCAGTTTTTTGCAAAGTTAAATTAGTGAAATAATATTTTCTATAGGAAAGGTTAATTCGACAGCAATTTGCTATTGAAGAAAATGAAACTATGTGTTTAATCAAAGTGCATTTGAGCTTTTAAATTTTTAATTAATCAAAAGAACACTCTCATTACTGATAAGGTTTGAACTGCCCAAGTGTCTGTGCCCAAACTGCTCTTTACGTTCTAGGAACTGTAGATCCGGATGCTGTGTGCCTCAGTATCCATCTATTGCCTTTTCTCCATTGCACAGTAATGTTTTCTATAAATTGCTGCAGCCTCTCAGTGCAAATGGGTTAAAAATATGGGTTCCTGTGAGTGCTCACCTGCATAGGAGCTGCACTTGAGATAGAACAAGGACAAAATCACCTGGAACTACAGGTTCTACTACTACTGGAGCTCGTGTCAAACACTGTTGTAATTTAAGTCAAAACACTGATCTAAAAAGACCTAGTTTATCCAAAATATTTGTTTCGAGTTCTGGCTAAATTGAAGTATGTGATTTAGAAATGCTGAAACAATCTTTCTTGATTTTAAACTTAGACATTTTCTCTTTTGTTAAAAATATATTTATGGAATTCCTTATTTTACAGAAGTTATAAATTTTGATTTCCCATGTTGATTTGAGAGAAAAACTGTTATAAGAATATTAGAATTTTCCAAAAAGCTTTTTTGATCAGGTATGCTCAGTGCTTTTTGCATCCAGAAAATGAAGTATTGTGCTAAACTATGAGGAGTCTAATAAGAGTTTTAATGGACAAAAAAAAGACAGTGTAGTATTTTTTTGGGCGGGAGGAGGAGGGCAGTGGGGAAGGTTCCCTTAGTAGGATTTTATGCTTTTTACCAGCTCAGAAATAGTTGGACTTCTAAACTTGTGATCCTGTTATTCTTAGAAAAGCTTCTTTAGGTCAAAGGTTTAATGATTTTTTTAAGCTTTTAAATACTCACTCTCTTCTAGATCTCCTTCAACGTTAAACTGTTGTCCTATTTCTACAGAAGGATTGATTCAAAGGCTGGACCAATAGAAATGCTTAAATTTATTTTAAAAAAATTAATTTGTACATATGCAGTTCTACTGTATGTGTCTATTTGAAGATTTAATATTAAGATAGTAAGCCAGGTTGTGGCAGTCAGGCCTTGAAGCTTTTTTCTACCTGGGCCATGCCTTTGCTTTACAGAAAGTGGTAAACAAGTGCTGGGTCAGCTCCTGCATGCCAGCAGCTGACTGTTGGTTTGTGCCAGCAGCTGACACAAGATAGCTTGCATTTCTTTGAAAACAAAAGGGAAAACTCTAACGGCAAGCCCTCAGCTATGTCCAGCCATAACCAAATAGGTTCATGGATCTCACTGTGCCTTCACAGCCTTCAAGATGACTGAAGAACTTGTAGTATCTTGAACTAATTCATGTTTTCATAATAAAGATTCTAGTATTGAAATTATCTGAAATTGTATTTCTTGGAGTTGACTGACAAATTTTTCTAACGTCTTTGTAAGTTCAAGTTTCTCTCTTGAACATAACTGTAATAAAACTCTTCTTCCCTAACAATTTTAGCCTCCAGGAGGCAGCAAGAATTTATGGGATTTGGTTACTGTAATAAAAGGACAGGATGACAGTTTGCTTCCACAACACTACTGCAAAGGAATTATGCATATGAAACACCTCATTAGATTTAGAATGGTAAGTGAAGCACAAACAATATGTGAAAATGGTTGTTAGTCCATGTAGTATTTCACTATTTAAAAGTAACGTTCAATGCTTTACAAAAGGTCGCGATTTCATGTCCAAAGATATTTGTGCAATACCAGTTCTTCACTGCAATACTACTCTGTTACAATAGTATCTAGCTAAGTCTGTGTGACTTCATGCATACTCAGTGTTAAAATGCTAGGTTACAGTTATTAACTAGAAAAGCATTATTCAAAACAATTAAAAGAAATTGCAAAGCAATCATCACTACAGTTTCAGCTATGAAGCGAGTTTGTCTTGCCTGTTATATGCACTGTACTTTTATTTTCAGTAAAGTCAAATTATTTGATTGTATAAACATGAAGTGTGTAGCTATGTTCAGATGTGCAGACAGGGGAATTCATGTCTGAAAATGAAGGAAAGTCAGCAGAAATATGTTCTGTAGGTCTCTGGAAGAAGGAATGGGTAAACAAGAACCTGTCATTAATACGAATATGCAGCTTAAGAGTGACTTGGATGAGAATAGGAAATTCAAGTACTAGGCCATAAATTTATTAGTAGCTGCATTTATGAATATGCAACCAGATACAGTGTTTGTGTAGAATATGCAGATTCATCATTCTATCAGGAAGTTCTTAGGAATACTAAAGAATCCCATATTCTAATGACTGGATTGTAAATAGAGGAAAGATTATCTTCTGGTATGGATCAGGGAATGCACTTGCCAGCCCCTGGGCTAATACTTGCCAGGTATCACCCGTTGTTTGCTGTTACATGTTATGTTGCAAAATCTCAGTCTCTTTAAGAGTGTCCTACATTCCTTATGACTCTCAAGTGATTAAAGATTATTAGTGTTGTTAACTGTAATAATAGCAGCTGGTCTGCTAATCCTATGGAGCTCTGTTTGTGTGTCCATATGTCAAAAAAACCAGTTTTCTCAGCCAGTTAGCCTGAGAAGACATTAAATCTTGACTTGTAAAGTGCGAGCAGTCTGTTTATCCCTGCAACATGATTTCATGCATTTATAACTCCATTGATCTAGAGTGACTACAGTAATTGCTGATCATTCTGTGGACCTGGATTAAGTGTTCACATTAATTAAAAGCATTTTCCCCCCTTCTTGCTGACTCAGAACCTTGCTTGAGACCTTTAAGAGAAAGTGGAGGGTAGGGTAATGCTGACTGCTTGTTAGGGACTGCTAATACTCTCTTTTCCTTAGGAAACTGAACAATGGCACTGCAGCACCTAGACATTTCAGGATGAAGTAAGGATGTAGAGCAACTGTGGTTTTTCTGTTTTTAGGAAACAGAGAGGATGCATTGGAACCTTCAGCAGGAAAATAATAAAAAATCTAGAAGTGCTGAGGAAAAAAATGAATGTAGTTTGTTTAAAAAAACCCCAGATGCTTGTGAGCTGCCATTGGTCTACATGGCAGTTTACTTTGGTGAAGAATGTTCAAAATTCGTTCTCCATCTTCAATATATGGTACTGCAAAGTCATGAATAGCCAAATGCCATCATTGTGCATTGATGATAGAATCCAACTGAGAATTCTTGAAATGTGAAGCTCCCTTTGCTTTTTTTTTTCTGTTATATATAATTCTGTTGCAGCTTGTTTCTAAAACTCTGACAGATGAAATTTAGTCTTATCTCCCCAACTAATATAAAAATAGCAGTAGTTGGGAATATAAGTAATTTCTTGGCCATATGGTTAATGGGGTATGACAGATCAGGCCACAGAGCCTATTGTCTACCAGTTAAGCCTACTGTCTTTGTTATTTCTTTATGTGGACATCATTATAATGGTAATATGTACAATTTCCAGCTCTGTATGGTTTATGTTCATAAATATTTTTTTTTTAAGTCTCAAAATACCAAGATTTTTATGAGGCACATCTGAGTGAATTACTATTATATATGAGAATTTAAAAAACCCTAAGTTATTAAAGGAAGAAAATCAAGGAAAATGTATGTGTACAACAAAACACTAACACAGTTACTTTAACAACATAAACATAGTTCACTGTAATCTCATTGAAATCTCTTTCAATTAGCCTTTTCTCTAAAGAATTTTTTTCTTAAATTATAATCTTTATATTCCACTGTAATATTTGGCAATAGACCATTCTTAGGAAAACTTGTTTTCATCACAGAAAACTTCTTAATTTTTTTTTTTTTTCTCAGTCCAAGGCACAAGAACTGACAACAGTAAAGATGTCTAAGTTTGGAGGTGGTATTGGTACACCAAGCAAAGAAGAAAGACTCAAAGAAGCTGCAGAAATACATTTAAGATTAGGACAAATCCAGCGATATTGTGAGCTAATGGTAGAACTTGGAGAGGTAAAATATCAGAACGCTATTGAAGAATAATAAAATATGAAGGTTTCTGAAAACCAGCTACCCTAGCAAAGATGGGGAGGCAATAAATGGGTCACAAGTCCCAAAAACAGTAATCTTGTTCTAATTATTTTTAACATATGCAGTCTAAGGCATAACTCATTCCTTATTTAACTTCTGAGAAATTTATTTTTGATGGAAGAAAAATTACACTAGTTTAAAATATGGCTGTTTCTCAAATTGAAATTATCAGGTTAAATGCATTGCTTCTTTCTTCTAGTGGGACAAAGCTCTCTCAGTTGCACCTGGTGTATCAATGAAATATTGGAGGAAGTTAATGCAAAGGTAAGTTAATAAAAATATTATGGCAAATTGTAGCTTCAGTCCATAAAAGGACATAGACAAGTGGGAAGGATGGATACTAATATCAGTTATAGTTGTCTTTTGTTACAGCATTCTAGTGATGTTGCTTTTTGTTCAGTAAGCTTTGGGATGGAACTGTGGAGGATTTCAACAGTAACTTTGTGTACAAGAATCAAAGGGTTGAACATAAATTGCAACTTCATAAACTCTTTAGTGCAGTATTCACATTTTGCAAGTCTGGAAAGGCAGATGGGTTTTAGTGAACTTTATACAGCTTCATCTAACACCGACACCATATGGATAAGTTTGGTGATTGTTCATATATGTAGATATTTCTTGTTTATTTATTCATTTGTTTAATTAGGAGAGCTGATCAGTTAATTCAGGAAGAAAATGATGATGTCATCCCATACTGTATAGCTATCGGAGATGTGAAGAAACTGGTTTCTTTCTTTACTTCAAGAGGTCAGCTTAAAGAAGCTCTACTTGTTGCACAGGTATTACTACACATATATCCGTGTGGGAGATGTATTTAGCTCTTAGCTTGTAACTCAGAATATGACATGCATATTTAAAAGGCTAGCTCTTTTCACGTTAGCAAAATAGCTGAATAATGATGCCCCAGTCTTTACTTCCATGTGGTATTGACCAGTTTTTATGCAGGAAATCATAAGAAGGAGGTACCTCATGTTTACAGATTTAAAGCCTTATTCTTCTAAACTGCAATCAAATGACCATCCTGAAAACCAATGTGATCAATTTCAATTGAAATGGAACCTGATTTTCAACAGTCAGTATTGCCCTTAACATCAAAGTCATGTAGGATTTCATTTCTCTTGAATTTCTACTGAGAAATCATCTGTCTGTATGTTTTTAGCTAAATAGCTGAATAATTTACAGAATGTAACTTTGGCACATGTTTAGATTTAACAAGCTATAATGTTTGAACTTTAAAGCAAGTTAAAGCTTCAGAAAGATCTTAATTTTTCATATAAGAGGTATTGCAGAGAGATATTACAATTCATTGAATAATCTTTGTCTCAAAGGTTTAATAAGATAATAATAAGCAACAAAATACCAGGACTTACTTTGCCTTTTAACTGAGCCCTGAGGTTTAATGCTGTTATCTCAGCTACATCTTAAAACATGTGAAAGAATTTAAAACAAATCACAGAATCAATTAGTTTGGAAAATACGTCTGACATCATTGAGTCCAACCCTTGACCAAACACTGCCTTGTCAACTGACTTCATTTTAACCCACACTGATCTCTTTGTATTTAATGTTAGAAATAAATTATTACCAGATACAAAGGAAAGTTCACCTTAAGCCACTATATGCCAAACCTTTCCAGATTTGCTGGCATACCTGCTGAGAAGTATGGAAGTCTATGAACTTCATCCTTCCCTCAGAGCTGCTTGCTCATTGGAGTGTAAAAATCAAGGTTGTAGCCTTCACCATCCATTATATACAAATGCTGAAAAATCCTGCACAAATGCGTAGGAAGGAAGAAGTCTCTTGCTTTGGTAGAATTCTAGTATGGCTGGATATAACTAGGCTAAGATTTAACTATTAATAAGTTCATTCGTTTAAACATTGAAACATTTTCTTTGTTGTAACTGGGCTTTAGAAAGATTTTTATATATCTTAGATTATTTTTATTGTTATTGAAAAAGTTAATTTCATCTTCAGTTTGAATTGTGCATTAATTAATCAATATTTTGTTCACTTCCAGGCAGCTTGTGAAGGAAATATACAGATGTTACCACTCTCCACAGCAAGCGGAACTTCAAATTCTGGTGGAAACAATACAGATGATTATAACGAGTAGGTTGTTCTAGTTTGTACCTATAACCTCATCTTAGTGCAGAGTGTAAAGTCATTAAGCGAGATAAAGTGTAATGGTTTAATTTGGCATCAGCAATTTAGAGTTCAGCAAAATATTGCCTCTTCTAGTACTTAGTTAATAGAGGTACTAACTACTTGATGATACATTAATTTCCCTATTGTGTCTCCTGGCACAAAATGGATTTTTCATATGTATGTATTATAATTATAAATGTCCTTTTCACTTGCTTGATATTTAAGATGCATTCCTGTGCACCTAAATATATACCATATTACTTTAGAACTTTTGGTAAGTAGAGTAAGATTTAGCATTAACAAGTATCTCTATCCCCTATTATTACACATAATCTCTTCCTGAAGCTTTGCTGTTTGTCATCAGTGAAGGTTCTGATAATGTTAAATAAAAATCAAACTGAGAGAGTAGGTTTAGATTAGATATTAGGAAAAAAATCTTTACTGTGAGAGTGGTGAGGCACTGGCAAACGTTGACCAGAGAAGCTGAGGATGCTCCAGCCCTGGAAGTGTTCAAGGCCAGGCTGGTGGGGCTTTGTGCAACCTGGTCTAGGGGAAGGTGTGCCTGCCCATGGCAGGGGGCTTGGAACAGAATGATCTTTAAGGTCCCTTCCAACACAAGCCATTTTGTGATTCTATGATTCTCATTGTCCATGTCCATAAAAAAAAACAAATATGCACCTCTCCTTGTCTAGAACAGCACTCCAAAACCTGAATTACATTATCAAGTTATAGGTGTAGTAACAAAAGGAGTTTAGAGGCTGTGTAGTTACTTCATTTACATGAGCAGTTTTTGAGCAATTAGAGAAATAATGGGGCAGAGTTTACAGGTACATATTGGATATCCAAATATTTGATTTTTGTTCTGTCAGTCTGAAGAGACATTTCTATACTGATGTAGACTTTGGGAAACTGACTCACCTCAATATGCATCAACAAAAGCATTGGATGAAGCTCAAACAAATTGCATTTTTCAATCTAGTAGTGCCATTATCTGTGAGTCAAATATAGCAACTTTTAGGGTACAGAAGCAAGTGTGGTGAATTTCACATAAACTAAGACCCAAGGCACTCCAGCCTTAAAGTGACCTTGCAGAATTAATTTTTTGTTCTTGCAGTCTCCTGCAGAAGGTCAGTAAAGAACTGGCAGATTGGTATTTCCAGGATGGCCGTGCAGTGCTTGCAGCATGTTGTTATCTGGCTGTTGAAAATATAGAGGTAATTTTTTTTAATTTAACAATGAAAAAGCCAACATTGACTTCCTTGTTACATCTCCACATGTGTTTTAAAATGTATGTATCACATTCTAAAATGGTATTTGGCATTTGATTTGTTTATATTTATGCAGAGTTAGATCCTTGTAGTATTAAAGTTAGTTGCAAAACTCCCTTGATTCTATTAAATTCAAGGTTTCTTTCATGCACAGAAGGTAGCATGTTCTTGAATTGTATTTCCAGTATCTTGTTATATTAGACAACACAAGATACTAAAGTACCTTAGATGTATACATCTAAGTGTTACTGTTTATGGTGACTCAAAATACCCATTCAGAACTGGAAGTTATTGTGCTAAAGAAGATGCAATCTCTGCCTTGAAGAATTTACATTCTAAATGAAGAAATAAATAAGAAAAAAAAACCAACCCTCAGTACGAAAATAGAACTGCCATGTAGGAAACATTTTATTACATTTTTTTTATTTGCTTGTAGTTTTACAAATTGCTTCTTTTCCTCATTTTGTCTGGATTTTATTGCTGACCTAAAATGTTTTTCCTCCTCTATTCCCCAAATAAGTATAATTCTATCTCAGTCAGCTGTTCTGAGAGAAATCAAGAATTGGTTAATGCCTGTATTTCTAAATAGGCATATTTCAAGTTGTTGTATAGTTCTTAGGGTCTGACATTCTGCTATGCCTATCAGTAACTCTGGTTGCTTAGAGAGAGTAAGAACAGGACAGTCCTTCTCATTTTTTTGGGGTTTTGAGCCTCATTTCATTGAAAGAGAGGGGAAATATACACTCTGAATTCTAGTGTCCTTAAGATTAGATGGAATTCCTATCATGCATTTTAGGCATCGTATTTATGTGATCTCTTCAGTTGAATAAAGGAAGATTCTGCTAAAGGAAATCTATTTGGTTATTTTAAAAATGATTAACACGTGGTGCACAACTATTTACTCATTCAAGAGACCCAAAGTATATATAATTGAGTTTAATTATTGCATATTTTGTCCTTCTGTGAAAAGTCTCATAAGTGAATGTGATATGCTTAACATGGGGAATGCCCCAAAATGCTTATGTCCCTTAATGATATTTTTTCATTGAGCAAGCTTGCGATGGCAAACCTGATTCGTGGAAATGAATTGGAGCTGGCAATCAGTGTGGGTACTGTCTTAGGAGAAAGTGCAGCACAAGCAACACATTATGCCCTAGAACTACTAGCAAGAAAATATATGGCAGTAATAACATGGTAAGAATTTCTTAATCCAAAGATTTTTTTTTTCTCCCTGATAAAACAATCAAGATGTGTCATTGTGAAACTTTTGTAGAGATCAAACCACCATGGGTAGGGAGAATAAAAATTGCTGCTTGAATAAGGATTGCTGTATTAGACCTTTGAAGTACAGGGTATGCAAATGTTCTACTTGAATCTCAAAATACATTCCCTATGCATTGTAAATAAGAGAGGAGTCATTGTCAGAGTATGAAACCCACTAAAAAAAACCCTAGCTACTTGGGCAATAGGTAGCATACAAAGTCCTAGATTGTACTGAGTAACAAGAACTGCTTGAGACAAAGTAAGGCTGGAATTGAGTTAAAATGTCAAAAGGAACAGTAGCTCAAGTAGGATATGTGAAGTGATTTTTAAGTACTTGATTGAAAAATATAAAACTAAGAGTCTGAGGAATTATCTTCTATTGATATTAGGAACACAAGACTGCTGAAAAGATTTAAGGATGAAACAGGATTACTATTCAATTCTAATTAAGTAACTGCTCTCGTGCATGTAGGGGAAGCTCTCTGTGGTAAATTTTCTTTTCCTCATTGTAGTGGTATTACTTTGAAGAATACAACTTCTTGTTTTTTAACAATGAAAAAGCAGAAAACCTTCCTAAGGTGTACTTGGCAGCTGTATAACTGTTTCGTAATTAACGTTTCACAGAAAATGTGCACTTAAACAGTTAAGGATCATTTTTTCTTCTACAGTTAGTATTTGCTAATGTATCTAGAGGTAGCCTAAGAGAAACATAGTGGAACTCCTCTCTACAGAGCATTTAGCTTGCCTCAGCCAATGAAGCATTGTAGAAAATGCTAAGATAAGAAACGGTGACTTTCATTTTGCCATGGTTTAGCATGTCTGCATTCCACCAGTCTTAATAGGGTCGTTTTGGTAACTGCAGATTTTAAAGTGTCTGAAGCTCCTTCTTTAATCTCCCTGCATTCGCTGCAAAGGGTGATTTTTATGTAGCCTCTGACAGGAAGCACTGGATGTGGAGTTAAGAAAAATAGTGTATGTTTTTTTCAGTTCCTTAATAAAAGCTTGTTCTGATCTCAGGGCTCTAATAAGTGCTTATGATAGTATGGCATTTATGTTTAGGTACATAAAGCTTCTGCAAACTTATGGCATGTGTACACTGAAGTCTACATGGGTATATGTGATAAAATGTTAAAATGGTGTAGCGCATATTGCCCAGGTATACATCTGAATTTGTCAGTGGGTTTCACATGCTATACTGAACACGCTGCAATCCTGGATTCTGATTTCCAGCCATTACAGCATATTTTTTATATTCTGTAGGAAAAGATCAGAGATTCATTGATCTCTTTGTTTTGTAATAAAGAGATTCTCACACAGCACAATCCCTTTGGTTCACTGCATTTGTAAGATCATGTATGGGGAAGCTGGAGTTCAAGGGTCTCTGATATTTGAAGGGCTCCCTTTTTGTTTTACTGGATGTTATGCTTAGGGATATCCATCAATTGGAAACATTTCACTGTAGTGAAGCACTTAATTGTAGATACCAAAAGGAATACCAGAAGGACCCTGATAGATTAACAAAGAAATCAGTTAGTGGAATGTTTCTTGGGTTTTGGTTGGTTGCTTTAGAAGTGCTCTAAAATATAAAAACAAGCCAAAAAATAAGTCAAAACTAAACATTCATGCACTTTCCCAAATCTACAGCCTTGAGAAAATGTGTGAGTGCTTAAGGACACATTTTTATTTGTATTTAACACCTAAATACTGTCAAAAGCAGCTTTCTACTATTCAAAAAGCTAGTCATATGAGATACTGAATTCTGCACATTCAAACTCAGACACCTCATTCTGATCTTTATACTCAATAGTGTTTTCAGTTCGATTATTAAAAATCATTCCAGGTAGCACAGTTTGTATGCCATTATATGAGGGCTGCTTTGAATTACTTTTTTTTCAAATGAATATTGGATTTCAGTTTTATGACAAGACAATTTCTAATCACTTAAAAAATGTTTAAATTGTTTATGAAGATTAATACATATGAGTAAGTGATCTTGAAAAGAACATGAGAAATATCCTAGATTCTGAAAGAGTGGTTCTGTAACTTGGAAAAGTGGCTGTTGTACAGTAATAGTATCACAGCTTTTCTAAAAATCTTTTGGCATTAGTTTCTTTAGGTTGTCAAAAGGCATAAAATAGAAAGCTGTTTTGTTGTTGTTGTTGAAGCCAGTTGCCCTGGCCCTTAGATTTGCTGTTGTAGTTTAATTATTTTCTATCAGATATTTTCTCTGTAAAGTAATACAAAATTTTGTTCAATACTGTTTCAATGTCTTCCTTTTAGCTTCCCATCACTTGGATACAGGTATTTTGCTTTTTTAGAGAAAGTTTAAGCTTATTTTCTCCCTTAATAAAGTCACACACTTTGCAAATCTAAGTTTCCTAATTTTTAATTGTGATTAGCACTTGAAAGTGGGATAGAAAGCAGTTGCAAATATTGGATAATAGCTTACTTGAACATTTTTAAGCTAAGAACCCCATTCTGAAAATCCAGAGGAAATCAGTAGGATTTTTTGCCTGACACAGGGGCAAGTCAGTCTTGAGGTTCACAGGAGAAATGACATCTGCATGAATAGAAGAGTCACAGAATAAACAGTTCTTAAAACTTATACAGAACAATTTCCAAATAATTTCCTAATATTACAGGTGTTCCCTTCAGCTGTTTGTTGCGTGAAGGATAGGGTAACAATTGGTAAAAAGTTTAGGAAAATGTCAGAAATGTCAGTTTGCTAAAACAGTTTTCCTTTGAGAAGGATGAAACCAGGTATTGCGTACTTTTCTCATATAATCTATTTCAATATCACATGAGCACCAAGCCATTCTGGATGACTGAGAGATGTCCTATGTTGATGTCATGAAGCTTTAGAAGCCTGGAATTTTGAGGATTGTTTCATGACACAGAACCACATTATCATCTTTTCTTCTCTCAAATTTGATGGTTCCTACTCTCCCATCCCTGTTCACATATTCTTCCATTTTGCTTTGAGATGGTTCCGATGCTTAAGAATTGCACAGCTATTTAATTCAACCAAATAAAGCAACAGAAAATTAACTAATTACTTTCCCAAAAAGATGAATAATTAAGCATCATTTGTTGAACAAAATTAGTCTTAGAGACAGGTTGCTTCTGCATTTCTCTGGGAATAGTATTTTTTTCAGTAACTCTTCTTTAAAAAAGGAATGTAAAAGAGAAAATAGTTTCCTATTACAAACCATCAAGAGTAACTACATGTCATCTTTTGTTTGTGCAGGGATTTAGCAGTTGATCTTCTTATGATGATTCCTGATAATAAACTGCAGTTAGTAAAACTATGTGCTTTTTATCCTGGATGCATAGCAGAAATAAATGACCTGCATGAAAAGGTACAATGTAAAAGAATTTACCTGAATGCTAATAAGGTTTTGTATTGATTTATTTACTAATTTAAAAAACCATGAGGCCAAATAAAACCATAGGATGAATTTGCCTCTACAGTCTTATATTTAACATATCTTTTTTGGCTCTATTAGTCATTGTTGACTTTATTTTCAGTATTGTAGAATAAATTTAGTTCTTTATTTCTATCCTTTGTGTACTCTTTCCCTGACACATTTTACTTTCTGAAGTAGCTTATGACCTTCAGAATTACCTGTCAGTATGATTTATAACCTACTAGTTGTACAGCCTAATCATGTTTTGGCAGATCAACTTTCTATACAAGTCTAAATTGTTTTATATCTTATGCCTGTAATGTCCTTAAATGTCCCCTTTCCTCTTCAGCAGCAGAAGGGTCTGCTTCTATAACTCCCTTAGGGTGCAACTCAGACTGCACATTTATTAAACAGTAGTAAAAACTTCACAAAAACATTAGCAATGAAAACTGGTACTGCTTGAATTAAAGTTACAGAACCTTTTCCTCCAGTGCTGTTCTCTGGTCTAGATGGCTTTCTTAATGTACATTACATGCAGGTATGTCTTTCAATTTCTCCTTCAGAGATAATTTTTTCTTATTGTTATGTGCAAACATCAGTATTTCTCTGCATCTTAGAGGAGTGTTTGAACATTTCAGTAATTTTCTGGCAAAATGTTTTTTTTTCCAGTGTAACCTTCCTGATGTAGAAGAATGTATGCGACTGGCAGAGACACTTCAGGCAGATGGGGATGTGTTTGAAACAATAAAATACTATCTGTTAAGCACAGAACCTGAAAAGGCTCTCCCTATTGGCATTCAATATGTGAAAGGTAGGTACTTGGATGAACAATTTTAAAGCATAAGTCATTTGTATAACTTGCCTCATGAGATATTTTTCTTTTTATTTTTCAACAGAACAACTTTGTGGCTCAGATTGGACTTTAGATTCAGTCTTTCTGTATCTTGATCTTCTAAGTTACATGCGGACTGAACAGTTAATGTTGCCTAAGTGTAGTGAGTGAGTATATTTTCCTGACTTAGAAAAGCGGAACTTTCCTTAAAGGAATCTCTCGGAATGTATATACAGATGCACACTCTTAGTATCATTTCTTTTTGTTACCAGAAGAGGGACACAAAAAATTTCAGCAAGCATGCTCATTCCCAGTCTGCAGAATAGAAGGTGGAACTTTCCCAAATTTTGAAGGTTTAGCAAGAAAAAAAAAAAGATATTTTACTGCTTCTTTCTCTGTGGAGCATTTACAATGTGTGAATCAATGTTGGTTTTATGTGAAGAGCTTCACTTTGATCAGCTCTGGTTTCAGTTCCCTGAAGTGGTATCACAAATCATGTGGGCTTTTATGTCAAAGTCTTAAGGAAAGTTGGGCTGTCACTCTCAGAATTAACTCTAAAATAGTTGGATAGCTCTGGTTCACCTTTATGATGGATGGTTGAAGCTAGGCCTAGATGCCTACACAAGTATCTGTGTGAAGAAGGAAAAGGAGAAAAAAGCTGGGGAAACTTGGTGAAACTGAAATTCACCAAAACAATATCTGGGGCAATTTTATTTACATTTACAGTTCTGTCACATTAAAATGTCTGAGTGATGTTGTTTTTGTAACTTTACATGATTGTGCTTAAAAATTGTGTTGTACATGCCATTTAAGACTTAATAATGGAGATCATTATGAAGCAGATGGAGTCTGTTTTAAAAGTTCCATTACACAGAAAGTAAGCATAATCAGCAAACATATGTTCTTCACAAAAGGTGGATGGATAAATTAGGTTTTAAAATTATAATGTGAATATGAGTTTGTTTAATGTTTTTGCAAATGCTTTTTGTTTTTCATGATTGATACTTGTTCATTTCTAGATTTCGGAATGAGTTGCTGATTTTGTGTGGTTATGTTGGTGCTTTACTTGCTATCAGAAGACAGTACAATAGCATTGTACCTGCACTGTATGAGTACACAAGGTAATACTGTCTTTTCATTAACACTGAGTAATCTCAGTCCTTATTATGACACATACCATACACTGACCCCACTTCTTCACAACCCCTCCCAAAAAAATTAAAACAAAAACAACTGAATTCCCAGTTCTGTTATAAAGTTGTAAGGGTATGCCTATGCCTGCATGTACAAGCCTCTTTACTTTCTTCATGCTTTATACATGTAGGAGTTTCTGAGGTTACTCAACAAGTTGTGAAACCAGGGTATCAGTCAAACTCTTAGTTCTGTAAGAAAAACTATTTTTAGAAGTAGATGAGGATTCAGCATCACCACCAGGTGTGACTATATGTTGCCAGTAACACTTTAATTTGTATCTACGTGTAGAACATTTGCCAAGACTTGCTGAGTACCAAAAAGGAGTAGCTTTGAGTTTGGAGTCCATGACTGGGCACTAGCTTGATTCTCACCAAGAAATCCACTGTGACCTCCTGTTATTCAGTGACCTGATATCTCCAGACATTAATGACTTATAAGCTAATATTCCCAGACACCAATGACTCCCAGCCCACTTGATGTGACCTGGGCTGGTGCTGCCTGCTTGGTCCAGCTCAACCCCAACCAGTCACCAGACTAGGCTTGACGTGACTAGGCCCACCAGACTAAACTTGACTGACTTCAATCAGCTCAGCTTGACCCAATTGACCTGACCTAACCTGACCTCAACCACTTCCTGTGACCCAATTTTGTCCACTTGGCTTGACCCAGCCTAATCCAGCTTGGCCCAACTCACTTGGCCCTACTCAACCTCACTCACTTGATTTCTTTTGGTACACTCAGCTTCATCTGACCCCACTTGAACTTGAACTAACCAACTTGGACTAGCAAGGAGAAAGATTAAGATCAATAATCTTTATATGGTAAATAAAATAGGCTTACATAGAATACTGTAAGTATTCCTTCCTCAGAGTATAACCACAATTGTTTAGTCTTCTTGTCTGGTTTGGTAATGATATCCAGCTGACTAACTTCCACTTCTCCTTCACATTTTGGGGCTGTCAATTCCTCTTTCTGTCCCATAACTTGCTGGATAGCAAGGCCATTTCCAGTATGTCTCTGATTTTATAGTGCAACCTATGCTGGCGTTATTCTAGCTGTTACTGCTCCACTAACTGCTCTAACCAACCAATTTAGCTTTGCTTATCATCTCAGTTTATTTATCTCTTTATCAAGAATAAATGTTATGTATATGTTGTTCAGTCCTTTCACTCCTTACTAGAATTGCAAGCTTTCCAGCGCCTGCTGATATTTTATCAGAATTGCCTACCAAGTGTAATTAAACAACTTATCATGTCTTTCCTCTTAACTATCCTCATGTCTGAAACTTGGTGAGAGGATTGGGAAAAGGAGCATTTGTTTGTTGTTGATTTGGTTTTTTTCTTTTCTGAACCTAAAGAAATAACAAGATGAAATACAAGCTTTTACAGAAGGGGTATTCTGATATGAATATTAATAGACTAGTAGCAAGCAGTTTTTTAGTTTCCAGCCCATCTTAAACTGGACACGTACCTGCTTAAGGCAGACAATTTACATGCTTAAGCAGGACATTTTTAAGGTATCCCAACAGAAATGAAAGCTGGCTGAATTAGGTCAGGTAATAACTGCCCCTTATATTATATTTTGATAAATAAAAAATGCATCCACTGCAAGGGCTTTGAAACTGTTTTCTCAAAGTGAAACAAGGCTGTCCCAAAGCATGTGTTGAACCATGTTTCCCTAACTGCATTTTTACCATATGTAGTATATATAGGCAAAATGGATCCTTAATTTTAGTAAAGTTGACAATATTAAGAAATAAAAACATATATAGCCTTAAAATATAGAATGGCCTCAAATTAAAAAAAAAATAGAGCAAATTAAATAAGATGTAAATAGGGATAGTTAAAATAAAATTTAAATTAAAATCTATACTTTTATATCTAGTATGAATATTACTAAGGTTTAATATAGTGTATATTTTGAAGGATCAATTTATTTCCTTAGTTATTCCATATCCAATCAGAAATAGTTTTACTTTACTACTGTCTATCATGTTTTGCTTCTAAGAAAATGGTCATTATTGGGATTAATTTGGACTTTAATTATTTGCATTCCTTTTCAGTCAGCTTTTAAAAAGACGGGAAGTATCTGTACCTTTGAAAATTGAACAGCTTTCTGAGGAATTAGATGCATGGAGAGCTTGCACACAATCAGACAAGTAGGTGAAAAACATAAAATTACCATGAGTGAGAGTAGTAGTATTTAACTGTTTAGTTGTACATTTATTCCCTTTGTAAAGTCTGAAGGTCACTGCTTTGCGGGTCTTACTTTCTAACACAAATTAAGAAGCCAAATTGAAACACAAATTTCTTTTATGTTCCTAGGCCTACGGATGAGTTGCCATGCACCCCACCCTCTGAATCGCAGAGAGCACTGTATTCAGTACTTGTATCGCGAATTCAGGAGGAGCCTCTGAAAGGGATGGTTGGGCCAGACTGTGTCACTGGATCAAATCTTCCTAGTCATTCTGATGTTCATATCTCTTGTTTGACAGGGCTAAAGATCCAGGTATGGTTTCAGAGAGCTGAAGTGTTCTTTCTTGCTGGTAGCATTGACGACTTGTGAGGTTGCCAAAAATCAAAGGTCCCTCCCATCATTTGCCTGGAAAAATATTTACCCTGTTATCACAGGAGTAGAGTTAAAGGTGACAGGCAGTGACATCTATAAGATTCTATATAAGAAAGGCTATATAAAGAATTGTCCAGTCAAGTAGTTGTCATTTCCCAAATCCAAAACCTTTTAATTTCCATGTGAAAGATTTCCTTTGCCAAATGTTGTGTCTAGAGTGCATGTAACTTATAGGCTACTCCCTCATCACAGCTTGAATAAAAGCCAGGAAATTATTTGTCTTCAGCCACATACTAACATTTTTCTGGTTTTGGTTTTTATCACTATGGAAATGCATACTGTAAAACTTGGAATTCATAACTAATTAAATCCAGATATTAGAAGACTAAATATTCAAATATATTTATTCATCACTCACATAGATTTTAAAGATTAAAATACATTAGTCCTTATAACAGCTCTTTAGCATATGTTGTTATTTTAATAAAGAGAAAATTGAAAGATCCTGAAAACACTACTCCTGACTCCAGACAACGCCTGTGTGAATTTACTTTCCTAGGTGATGCCAAGTCTGTTTCCACTGTCCAGTGTAAAATGTCAGCCCAGAGAGTAACAGGGTGGTTTAAGGACTAAGAGGGATGAATAGTTTTGTGACAAAAATTGGAGATTACAAAATGCTAGTGGGATTTTTGAGGTAAACAAAATTCTTAACTGTTCACCATCAATCTAAAAAACCTTGCCCTCAATACTTCCACATTAGATCAGTGGTCTCTGTCTATGGCTGTACTCTCAACATTTGCTAACAGCCATGTAAAGTTGCCACTGTTATAATCCATTCAACAAGAATAGAAAATATGGTGTCACTATCTTGTCATCTACAGGATCCTTATTTCTGGATTAGCATACATTAGGAGTCATAGCTTTAAACATGCAGATCAGCTCAAAAATCAAAATTAGGTAATACTAAAGTAGAGCAGCCTACTTGTATGGGTTTACAAGTTTTATATAGCAAGTTTGAGAGCATAATTCTTTCAGAAAGCACTGAAACTGAACTGCAGCTTTGAGAGCAGATTTTGTCAAATTAATATATTAGCAAATAGCTCTTTTTCTATCAGATGAATGAGTATTTTGTCCTTTTCATAGTGAATATTTTAAATTATTTTGTAGACTGCCTGTAGACTTTTTTCAAACAATACATGGAGGCATTATATCAGGGTTTTTTTTGTGGATGGGAAAAAGCACAGATCAGCAGAGATAATGACAGACATGATGAAATATGGACAGTATTCTGAAGAAAAATGCTTGTTACCTCAGTTTCTAATTCAGGCTAAATTTAACTCTGGAATAATTGACAAGCATATATAAAATATCAATAAAATACATCAAACTAAAAATTTAAATATTATGAATTATTGGGTTCACAGATTTGGGAACATAAGTGCCCTAAATTCATAATGAGTAGCTGTTATCAGAGTTTTAAGTCGGGGGTAAAATTATTGCATGAACTTAGCTGACAGGTCTAAATGAGGTTTTTCTGTTCTTCTTAGATGCAATGTGCTTTCTGTTGTGGTGGCCTTTATACAATACATGTGTAACTTATTTTTCTTTCCCTTCCCAAACATTTTTGGTTTACAGGGTCCTGTGTTCTTCCTTGAAGATGGAAAATCTGCTATTTCATTGAATGATGCTTTGATGTGGGCCAAAGTAAATCCTTTTTCACCATTAGGAACAGGAATACGACTTAACCCATTTTGATGAGGTGTTTCCTCTGTACTTTTATCGTGATTAAAATAACACTCTGGGGGTTAATGCTGATTTAACCTTGATTGTAAAAGGACAGAAAGGTAGTAGTTGATTCCTCCTGAAGGTCAATTACTTGAACTTTAAAAATTGTAAAATGAGAACAAAAGGATTTCTATATAAATGTTTGTTGAGAATCCAAAGAAAAAAGTTATTTGATTATCCAAAGAAAAAGTCCTAATTTCATATATAGCCATGTCATTTTTTTTAATAAGAATATTGTCGTCAGACAATTATTTTTGTCAACTCTGTGTGAATAGATGCTTTGTAAAGTAAGCAACTATCTACACATTATCAAAATACTGATAACTAACTGTGAAACCAATAAACACACTTCCAAATATATAATATAATAATAGAATTACTTTATTGATAGCAACTATAACCTGTTTTTAGAATGACTGAAATATTGTGGCTGTTCACACTGTCCCCCTTTTTAGTTTGAACTAGTTTTACACACAGGGTTCTATAGCAAAAGTAAAATTTAAGGAGTAGATGTTTTTTCATCCACTTGCTATTGGGCTTTAATAGCAGTACAAATAGAAGTTCACTTATGTTTTCTTTAGATTATCTATTTATTATCTATTTATTTAAATGATCTAGATTACAGCATTCTATTTTCTAATAGGAATATCTTTGGCAAAATTCACCCTTATACTTTCACTGGAGGCTAAAACTCTTTATAAACTTTTTTTTTTTTTTTTTGACAAAGGCTTTGTAAGGAACAAATAGAAAATTTATTGAAATTATTTAACTATGCTATGTACATTTAAAATGCTTGTTTTCTTTTTACATTTTGTATTAGTTATAAACATGCATAGTATGACAGACCAGAAGTAAATACTTGTGCATATATATTTTTATTTACTAAATCTGTGCTCAAATGGAAAAACAGTTATGGCAATAGAACACTAAAAATATTTAAACTTTAAAGCTGTGTATAGTACGGAATTTAATTATTAGGCAAATATTATACTTATTATTCTTATTAATAATTCTTATAATCAGAATTGCTCACCTGTAGAAAACATGCCTTGGTTACAATACTCTTTCTTAGCTTAATTGATGGCACATAAGCAGAAATCTGCTTTATCTGTTCTTACATTTTTTGCTGCTGCTTTAAAATAAATTTTAAAATTTATTTAAATTCCTGATAGTTGTATGAAATGTAAAGAGATTGCAATTAAAAATTGGCAGAATTATTTCTATAGCAACTGTTGTAAAACCGGAAATAGTATCAGGTCTCTATTCAGCAGATCTTATCAAACAATCCTCAGTATAGAGGTAAGCCTCAATTAACTATAGAAATAACAATGCCACCATGTTGGAAATGTGGGATGGAGATTAGAAATTAAAAATCCTGGTTGTTTTTTTTTCCTCCCTCTTCAAAATGGTAAAATTTCATTCTGGCAATGTTCTGGAGTATTATTACAGGGTTTCTGGTGTAAGAATATTTTGGGCAGAGGGAACGCTTAGCTGTTTTGTAACCTAAAAACCCCATTTTTGTACATACGTGGGTGCTGGAACCTAATGTTTTACTTTCTGCAGGTATTATTTGAAAATGTTTTTCTTTTGTTTACTCCATGGAGCTTGCAGAAGAAGAATTTGGTTTCAGAAGTTAAAATTCATAGCTTTTGATCAGTCAGTATCTGATCTTGCTTTTGTCAAATGAAATACTATCTGTCTTTTAGCACAGAAATCGTACAACCTGGTATATAAAAGTTGTTGATGCAGAGGTGGAGAGCAAAGGTAAGAACTGAACATGCAGCCCTATGACTGATGATTGGGATCTGAAGCATTGACTCAACTGCCATTCTACTATATTTAAAATCTTTTGTTGTATCATAAGGATTTTTACTAATATTTCACAGTTAAAATATCTTACAATATGTAGTATAACTGCATCAATGTGTTGCACATAAATTGTGCCTTAACATGGAATCTTGGGCAAATCTGCTCCCTCTTTAAATTACAGAGTGAGGTTTAAGAATTCTTTCATTACAAAAATACAAAAATTAAGTCAAAGGGTGTTTTTTATATTGGGGATCCATCAGATAACAGTCATTGTGAATAACATGAGGTTGCATTTTCCTTAAAGTTGTTTGTACAGTGGTGAGTGAGTGGAATATGCAGAAAAGGTTGTAATTGTGTCTGCTGTTACAGCTGTGGTTGCAACTGTCAACGGTTTCAAGAATTATTTTCAAAAATAATTTCAGATTGTTTGCTAATATGTAGCTTCATTGTCTAGTACAGCAAGTCAAATACAGATATCTCCCCCTTAATATTAAAGAATACTTTGTCTTCAAAAGACTGTTTGACTCCTCTGTAAAAGTCATATTTCCATTTGAATGAAGCAACATCTCAAGCTGCACAGTTAGTGCTTTCCAGTTACTATTAAATCTCAGTTAAGTTTAACATCACTTTATCCCTGCAACACCAAATCATTTTTTCTGTGGAAATAATCTGTCCAACAGTACTGATATGTTTATAAGCTTCAGAAACAGCTTCACTGGCAGCTGCAGTCTGAGATAGGAGATCTGGCACTTTAAATCCATGTTGCTGGGCTGTAATGATGCCCTGTTTGTTCCACCCTGCACGGGGCTCCCGCCAGGCTGGGCCGGTGATGCTGTGCTGGCTGTGGCCGGAGCCGAGTGGCCCTGCTGCCCCAGGAGAAACACAAGGAGAACCTTGTGTTCCACATGCTTTCTCAGCCTGCCAGCGAGGCACCTCCTGTGGGTCTCTGGAACACTTTCAGCAAGCCTACAGGATTCCACTATTGGATTTATTTCCAGAATTGACATATTACACTATTTTTTTTTTCTGAAAATGTGTTAGAACACTTTTCAATCAGTATAACAATTCATTTAATAAGAGCTTTATTGTAAAGTCTTTAACAGTGCTCTGATCTGAGTCAATGTCTGCTTCAGATCCTGGTTCCTAATATTTCAATATATTACTTAACATTTATTTCATACTAAGAATTCAACCCATCAGAGCCACATTGGAATAGGGCCCTCACAGCATGAGAACAGTAACAAACCTGTTTCCTTTCATTTCTGGCTAAACAAGGGATCATTTTTGGAAGAGATTTTACCAAGCACCAGTACCAGGTATTTCATTGCTCTGTGTTTTGGCATGTGGCAGTAGCATGCTCTGATCTGTCAGAGACCTGTTCCAGTTCCTGCCAGGCCAGCCATACCCATTCCCTATTTTGTTTGTCCCTGTTACATAGTAACAGAAGCAATGTCCCATCCAACTTGGCTCAGCTTGCCAAAATGAACTCAATTTTCACATAATTATCTGTTAGCAAAAGATGGGAGTTTATTTTGAAGAGTGCCTCTTGCCTGAGGTCAAAGTAATGGTATAACCACAAGCCAGTTTCTTCTGACTAATCTCCTATTCTGTATAATTACAGAAAAAATAATACCAAATACCTGTAAACTAC
Source organism: Ifrita kowaldi (assembly GCA_013398055.1). NCBI lineage: Eukaryota > Metazoa > Chordata > Aves > Passeriformes > Cinclosomatidae > Ifrita > Ifrita kowaldi. Next base: position 54,808 of record VZRS01007236.1, read on the forward strand.
AAAGATGGTCTTGTTTGCTCTTTGGATGGTGGCAGGAATCAGGGGCAATGGTGGGAATAGATATTGCAAATGCCACAAGAGCATGAACGCACCTATTTGCAATGAGATGGCTTGGACTCTGATGTGACTCTCAGCAAAACTTTTGGCACTATCTAGTTGTGTTCTGAACAGGTGTTTTGCAGAATGTTTGCTTCAAACTGATATAGGTCCATGGAACATGAGAGCTTTTTTGCCACTTTGTCTGAATCAAGCTTGAAAAGCGATGTGTACACCTGAAGGTGAGGATCTAAATGAGCTCATTCTACGTGGAGAAGTTCAACAGTGCCGTGGTTGGCTTGGCAGTTCAAAGTTGGATTGTCTGTCAGAGTAATACACAGTAATGGTGGTGTACCTAAAAACACAAATTGCTACTTTCTGGATGAAAACCAAAACCAACAGACTCCCTCCAGTACAGACTCAGGATATGATGGACTCCTAAGCCTCTCCTCATATTTGCATTTGAATTTCCTTTACAAGGACTCCAGAAAAGACCCCTAACTAGAGTTTTTGCAGGGAACAGAAACAAATTAAGGTTATTTAACATGGTGTCAAGACAGCTGCATTTTTTATTAGGTGCATATAATTTAGCAACTGAGTAAGCATTCCTCTTTGTGAAAGCGTCCTCTATAGTTAGTTCCTCACTTAGCATCTTTCCAGTAGGAACATAAATACTGAAAGGAGTCACTGAAAGGGAATGGAAGAGGGTGAATCACCAAGGGCAAATGGCAAGTTTTCAGGTGTTCCATGCTTTGGTTTGCAGGAATTGAGTATCAGTCACTGAGAAAGTATTCTGTTCTCAAAGGAACAGATGAAGAATGAGAAGAAGGAAAGGAGGAGCACTGCATTTTCATCTATTCAGATCACAATCATCAAAATTCAAGGGCATGAGCAAAGCCTTAGGGTTTTCTAATATCTCTTGGGGCTGTCACCATTCCATCTCTGGCTAGAATTGAACAACATAATTTCAACCTTTTCACAGAAATGCCTGCTAGACTATTCTGGGAATTTTCAACAGGATTTTTGGAGCTGAGTAAATGTTCACAAAACAGATAGTAAGAGAAGTAATGTCCTTTCGTGAGCTGTACCCATCCTGATAAAGAAAACTGACTTTTTTGAAAACCTTGTATTCACCTCCTGAACTTGAGCTTGAAGATTCCGTATCCACATCTCCACAATATGCCTTCAGAAACCTCCCAGATACTAAACATTAAAATAATTATTCAATATGCCCATTAAATGCTTGTGATACAGCATTGTTACGAAAAGATAAGGGAAGTGCGCATATAATTCTGTTTTGGAAGAGGAGATCAGAAGTATCTCTGCATTAAGACTTTTGAGAAATAAGTTACTAATTGTACCAATAAACAGATTTCTATAAAAAAATGAGGTTATATTCATATCAGTTTAATTACAATTCACAGCACAGGCAATGAGGAAGACTAAAGGAAGTTTCTCACTGTGATTAATGAATTGTCTACATAAAGAAAAAGAAAAAGAATTTATGTCTAATTGTTTTATTTTTATCAATTTATATAGTGCACCCATCACTAAGTATTTTTAGGTACACAAACAACAAAAATTTAAAAACACGTAAAGTACTGACTCCAAATGGACAAACTTAACAAATAATAATGAAGAAACTCTTTGTGGTTCAGATGTGTCAAACAGATTTTAAAAACATAAACACAATTAAAGTTAACAGCACTAAAGCTATTAAAGGTTAAGATAAAGTTATACAATCATGTCCCAGAGTATCAGCACACTTATTCAATTCAGCTGGATTAGCACCTTGGCACTAGTTGCTGAATGACTCCCAATTACTATTACATTACTAACACCAGGTGTCAAAGGTACAATTTTTTTAAGCAATATGCAAAAGGCTTTTTTTTTCCGCCCAGCAGTTCTTTAGATAAAATGTACAATAAACAGAGAGAAGAAAAAGTACTCACTATATTTAAGTTTCTAACAATTAATTACTATGTTATCTGTACTGTAAGAAATTCTTAAGTATTGTTGGCAACTGGAGTTGTGGAACAAGATGCAGTCTAGCTCTTCCTATGTAATTTCGGATACATAGTCGGCAGAGCTGACAAAGAGAGGATGGTGTGGCTGCAAACAATAAAGAAAGGAGTTTAATTGTACACCTATAAAAGCCAGCACTTTGTTTTACAACAGTCTTGCACAATAATGGGATTTCTTAAAAAAAAAAAAAAATTCACATTGTGCAAATTTGACCTTTTTCTTCATTCCCTTTCCTTCATTGCCTTTCCGCCCTCAAAGATAAAGACTGGGGCTGCTTAAACCTTAAAAATAGTTAGGGAAATACTAAAGAAAGCAAGACAAGGTCAGTTTTTTTAAATTAAAAAACAGCTCCCAGAAAATACCTGATGTCAATAACTTTAAAAACTGCAGACTTGTTGTTTTGGTTTTTTTTATTCACAGCACAGGTTACATAGCTGCTACAGTACTACCAGCTGCACTACCAATGCATCACTGCAACAAGAATAAGCAGACAAAATACCCCGAGATCCTGGACCATATTTAGTGGTCTTACTAGTTAATCATAATGTCTTTATCGCTCTGCCCCCACTCCTTCAAAATGAACATTACTATTTTCTCTGGACAATAAACCTATATCTGTTTCATGCCATGTAAATTTTTTTTCTTTACTCCAACTTTTGAAACACTACTAGTCTTGGTAAATTTGTGAAAACATACAGTTTTTAGAGGGGTTTTGTTAATAGCATTCAGACTACAGAGTGGTTTTTTGGAGGAAAACATGAATCAGTGTTACTTGTCAGTTCACCTCTAAAGAGATGCCCATGGTTATTAAAATAGTTTCTTTCTCTTGTGGCTTATTTTTACATTTTACATAGGTCAGTCTGAACAAATCCAGTTCCCTTTGGAATATTCTCTCTCTCCAAAGAAGATAGACCTTTAAGAGGTTTGAGGGACTCTAGACTCTTTAGTCTCCTATTTCTCAGGTTTTTATCATTTTGTAAAGAAAATTTAGAAAATTAAACTTCTTATGCTTTTTGCCCACAGTCAAAATAATTTGCTTTATATGCACATAAAATATATATTTAAAAATATTATGACAGCTGACCAAAATGAAATATATTTTCAACCTGAAATTTAAATACTCTATTTCCTTTTAACAAGGTCTGTAAAAACCAATAAAAATGTAGCTTTAATATCTACTTCTGTAAACGCCCAATAAACATATGACGATACTTTTTCAGTTTGTACAATTCTGATGCTGCTTGGTCAATGGGCTCTGGCCTGAGGCTAAATATTGCTGAGTATGTTTATAGTTAGAAAGGAAATTACCTGAATGCTCATGTATTCATTTCATAAAGCCTGGTGTTACCTTCTATAACATGGGTTGTTTGGGCTGTTAAGTTGGGAGTTTTTCTACATGGCTTTGGTTTTTTTTGATAATAGAAGTTGCAGTTTCAAATATAAACGTGTAAACTTACCTTCGTGGAAGAGCAGCAGTCTCTCCACTAAACTGCTTGGGGCAGCTAAATCAACAGGCCTCTCAAAATCTGAATTTTTGGCATTTATGTCTGCCCCAAATTCAAGGAGTAAGTTTATGATCTCTGTACTAGAATGCTGGGCAGCAGCATGGAGTGGGGTTTGCAAATGCTTTCCTTTCTGCACGTTGGCACCTGGTGGGTAGATGCACATCAAAAGATGTAAGAAGAGATTAATTAAATTTGCCATTGAGTAAGAAAGATGAGGCTACAAAACAAACAAAAACCACCTGGCCTGGAATGCCACAGTGCATTTAGCCACTTTATTAATTTTATTGCATAGAACTATAATTAATCACATCAGTGTTTTGTATGGGTTTTTTTTTTTTTTATCCTAAGTTTTTTTACCTAAGTACAACCAGATAAAAAGGTATCAGGTACCAATCAGGTAACATGAGCATCATTGTCACCCAATCATAAAAAAGCACTTTTTGTACACATTTAAGAAAATTTTCACTACATAAAAAACATACTTTCCTTATTTAGATCTTAAAAAAAATCACTAGACTGAAGTTTTGTATGCATATTTTTGTGAGTACATCAACCCAAGAAGAAATTGAGGACGCTTTATAATTTTTCAAAAGTCAAAACTGGCAAAGGGTTTGAAATAGACTCCCATCCCATCCAACCTTTATTTATTAACCTATAAATTAATTTTAATTTTAATTAAGGTGAAACACTCAGTCAAGAAAGCTAATAGGGAAAAAAGCCCCAAACCATTAATTCTCCCAATCCATGGGTTCTAATTATTACACTTTTACATTGATAGGGAATTGTTAACATATTTTAAATTAAAATGGACTAAATTAATTTGCAACAATTCATTCATATTCAAGAAAAAAAAAATCCATACAAGAGTTAAACTAAACTAGCTAGTATGGGAGGATTTCCCTTACAGGCAAGCTGTTGGTTCATCTAAAACCTAGCCTTCTTCAGACTTCTTACTGACCTTTTGTGGGACCAAAAATTGCCTTCTGTATCAACTTTACTCCCTGAATCAACACCTTTTGCATTTTAAATGACCATTTGAGTAAAATAATTTAATAATGTCACAGGTCTAGCAATTAGATCTGAAATCTGAATAATCCACTGTTCTTAATATTAACAATTTGAGCATGCTTCTGCAGTACCATTCTCTTGCTTATTTCACTGTCTATCTGCTTTTCAACTCCTAATACATTCTCACAAACTGATAAAATATGAAAAAAATATATTTTTACATAAGTAGTTACTTATATTCTCAATTTACATAGCCTTTTCTACTTCAGGGCAGCAACGAATGTAAAATATGCCCTTCTGTTACTGTTTTTTCTGTATGGTAGTATTTGAATCCCAAAATATGCTAATTATACTTCTGCTGTTCTTAAACATAAAAAATCATGACACAGGATAATTAATCATCCAAGGAGATGGACTCAATGAGAAACACTTTAACTGCTTGTTTAAGTTCTAAATATAACGTGCAATCAACTAGAAAAACTATTCTGGTGCAATGATAGCAAGGCTGAATTATTCATATATACATTTTAATTCCTTGTTCTGCAAGATGCAAAAGCCTGTGTGTAGATACCTGAAACACAGCAAATTGTCTTTCAGCTATGCCAGTTGTGTCCCTGGACTTGTGCTGAAACAGAGCGAGCCTTCAACATCTCTTACACATTGATTAAAGAAATAATCTCAAATTTAGAATCAGATGCCTTTTACCTCACCTCTTCCCTCTGCAACTAACCCTGTATGTCTAGTGAAAAGATCAGTCAGAACTTGCTGAACAATGAAAGCAAGTGGGACTACATTGCTAAAATAGTTCAATTAAAATCTCGATTATTATATAAAATTTCTCAAAGCTGATTTTTTACCCTTGTTTTTCCTACAGAAAATTAATATCGATAAAGCTGCAGTATGAACTGAAAATTTGGAACATTCATTTGTAGTAATCTTGCTTCCTTTTTTCCTCATATGCTTACTATGGCACCAAAACATAAAAGATATAGTAAGTTATTATAGGAAAACATGAATCAGCATAAAGTTTAAAGTAGAGCCCTGCAAGCAAGGGTTCGGGTTCAATTGACTGAGCACAGCTGACTTCAAAGACGAGTACAATATGCTTATTTTACAGACCAGTCATATTTTTATTTAAATCATAACATACCTGCATAAAGAAGCTTTCGAATACAGTGGATCTGCTGTGAAACACAAGCTACATACAGAGGTGTTCCTAAATGAGGAAGATCTTGGTCAACATCTATACCCCAGGACAGCAGTACCTCCAGACACTCACTGTGACCTGTCAGTACAAAGCATGACAGTTTGCTCAACTTCAGAACGCCGTCTCATGGACAAAACCACACACATTTCTTAACCTTGTTACTGAGACATTGCTCAACTGCTCCACGTTTATTCAGGAAGTAACTTCTTACCTCTGCTGGCTGCTTCATGTGTTGGTGATGGCAGACAGGACTCCCACTGAGCTTTGGCACCATACTGTAACAGGAGCTCAGCACATGCCGCACTGCCTCTCGAACAGGCATTAAATAAAGGTGTCACTCCATCAATTGTTGTAGCATTTACCTAGGATATATAAAATCTATTTTCAAACAGAATTAAAAGGTAGATTTTTAAACAGGAAATAGTTAGAAATTGCATAAAACACACACAAAAAAAAAGAAAAGTACTAGGTAAAATAACAATTTAACTGACCAGTCCCTGTGCTACTGTCTTCCTCTTACCATGCTTCTCAGTCGGTTTACTATTTTTCTAGTTAAACTATGTTGGATAGATACACCTGGAATACTAAAGAGCATATATTGATGTCTGGACAGTAACTGATTTTCAAAAGTCATTGCACTGAGCTTGTTTCACTGAAACAGAAAATCTACACTTCGCGTAGTAACGGGATAAAGGGATCTTCTCTCCGCAGCTCTGGCAAGAATGCAAACTCCATATTAAATGTGAGCACTATTTGCCATTTGCTTCCATAGTTTTAATCTCCAGGTTGAAGTGATATTTTACAGGATGGAGACAAAGCTAATAGCATAGGCTCACTGTTTTAATACCAAACTCATCACCTCACTCTTCAACTGAGTATTTCCAGCGTGAGAGTAAGGAGACAAAGTAGGCAACTTTGTGAGGGCTAATAATACTAAAGAAAGGATCACAGGTATGAGGAGAGGGCTCCTTCCAGGACTCTGGTCTATCTTCTTTCATGCACCTCCCAAACCCACCAAAACAAATAAAAATATTAAAAATAAATCAGGTGGGAAAATGAAATTTTTTAGTTTTGCAGCCTTAGAATCCTTGTGCTAGCTAAAGTAGGGAGAAATTTGTTTTGGAAACATCTACGTATCTTTTTTCTTTTTCTGTAGTAACACAGACATTTTCTACATGTTTCTCAAACCTGAATTTTAAGAACAATAAATATTTCCATTACAAAGATCAGAGACCTGGGAAGCTATGCATTTGAATTCTGATGTCAACAGACATTGCAGTGAAAGTGATCTATAATGTCCCATTTTTGTTTTGGGATAAAAGGTAAGACAGGCTATGTCAGGAGTATAGAAAAGAGACAGTGCTTTAGTGCTTTTTTCTACTTAGACCAAAGAATGTTTAGAGCACACAGGTGCAGTGTGACAGCAGACATTTTGAAGATTAAAAGAACAGTCTTCTGAAAGCTACTCAAAGCCAGAGGAACCCAGTCAAGTAGAGGAATGGATTCCATATTTTAGAAGAGAAATATCATAATGAATACTACTAACAGATTCACTCTGACTAATTTCTGTCTCAGTGGCTGCCCATTACTTTCATTTGCCAGCATTCAGATGGCAGCTGTAATTACATGAGATGAACACAGCCAATTGGGTAAGTAGAGACGAATTACATTAAAATCAAGGAATATATCCTTCTCAATTAAGCCAAGGTTAGCATTGGACTTCATAGAAAAGAAAACAAAACCAAAGCCTTACATTTGCTCCTGCTTCAAGGAGGATTCTTGCACATCCTACATGATCTCCCAGGCAGGCTTCATGAAGTGGAGTTACTTGGTCGATTGTTAGTGTGTCTACATTGTACCCCTAAAATAGATATGAATGCTATTTAAAGGTCATACAAAACCTATTAAAAGTTGTTTCCTCACACTACTGTTCGAATGAATACTTTACAATACTCTAAAAAGGCTTAAAATTCAACTTGCAATAAGTAAATCCTCAGTAAGCATAGAAAGAATCTTTCATGAATCAGTGCATAACAGCTCTTTTTTTCTTTTCTTTTTTAATCAGAAATAGGCATAAAATATAAAGGGTACAAAGAAGATGGAAACAGACTGTTTAAATGCACAGTGACAGGGCAAAAGACAACAGACCCAAGTCAGAACGGGGCTAATTCCAAGTAGCTATATGGAAAAAAATTTAACTGGGAGACAGTGAAAACCTGAAACAGATGAGGGAGAGGATGGTGCATCTCCAAGAGTGGAGATCTTTAAAACCCCATGATGACCTGAGTCTAAACTCTCCTGTGATTTTATCATCCTCTAACTTAAGGTCTGAAATACCCAAAGCTATGAATTTTAGCAAAGAAAGCACTTACTGGATTGATAAAATCACCAAGCCCTTGAAATTTTTCCAGTAGATGTTGTTTCATTCTTAAGACCTTACAATTTTATTTACTGGCTTTCATCAATTGTATTCTATGGTATAATTTTTCAATATTGAAATAGCTAATGGAACAATACTGTAATATTAAAATTTAGCATTTACAGTCTCTCCCTTTGCTATTAACAATTTTTTCTTTAAATGACAACTATGCAAAACCCAGAATCTTTCAGTGATTCTTCCTGTGAACTAGTATCTTCCTGACTAGTTCTATTTACCCAAAGGCTTAAAGCAGTGAAACTATATTGATTTACACCCTGCAAGAGGGGAAGACTGAAATAAATTTAGGCACAACTTTGATTGGTTTTTTTGTTTTGGTTTTTTTGTTTTCTTTTTTTGTTTGGTTTTGGTTTTTTTTTTTTTTTTGAGGGGAGGGGAATATAACGAGAAAATATTTTAAATATTAGCTTATATCTTATAATATGAAAAATTCCTAAATATGTATTGCTCAGAAAAATTCTAGTGAAAAAAGCAAAACAAAGCATACTAAATCTGTATTAATAATCTATGCTGAGAAATTAAACAAAATTAAAAATGAAAGCAATTGTAAGAACAGAGCCTTCACCTGTGACAATAAAGTCTTTAGAGAAAGAAGACGTCCTTGACTGGCTGCCTCATGCAGAGGTGAGCGATCTGCCCAAGAACCTATATAATAACAACAGTTATTGAATAAACCATATGAATTAGAAAGGGTTTGGAATGCACAGAGCAAAACAGAAAACATGATTCACAGAATGAAGTCAATTGTCCTATGAAATTAATTTTTCCTCTTTAGAGACAGTATTCAAAAATGATCAGTTTCTAAACAATAAAAAAAGTGTTCTGTAATGAACTGTAAACATCTCTAATAAATGATTATGTGGTCCACAAAACAAAATAATAAGATATTTATACCAATTATCTGATTTAATAAATTCATTAATAACCATATTCCACTTCTATTTTTGCATTGTTCATTTAATACAAGTAATAAAACTTTGTAGCTGGAATATAGGCATTATTTGAACTTAAGCCAGATGTAAAGCCGCCTGAAGAAGTCACAAAGAAGCTGGTGTATATGAAAATCAATGTGGAGATCTTTATGTATGGTGAGATTACTTAGAAGCTACTACATACATGCAAGGAGAGAAATACAAGGAGAATCACAGTAAAAAAATGACTATAGTAGAAATAAGGTATAAAGTTTAAGTTCTCACTCCATAAACTGTTAGGCCTAAAAATATTTAGATATGTTTACTGTAAAGGTTTGGCATTTATTTTCATTTATTTGTCACCCCCAAAAGAGAAAGGTAAAAAAAAGTGGTAACTCAACAACAACCCTGCCTTCACACACATACCCCCCATAACTCGCAACCCAGCTTCCAGAGACATCCTGAAGCTCTTGCTGAAGGACCTGCCCTTTCCACTAGAAGACGGGACACTGACAGGTCCCTTGTAGCCAGCCAAGGCTGCAGGCAGAGCTGATACTGATTTACTGTATGAATTTTGAAAATCCAGTTTTGAAAGACTGTGCAAGGAAGAAACGACTTCAAAATGTATTATGAATTATCAGTATTTATTCCTCCAAGAACAAAATCACTAGAACTGTAAAATAGTAGTACAATCACTTGTGTGAGTTGTATCAAGCTGCCCAAAATTCCTGAAGAAACATAGAGAGAATTAGCCTGGAATGATGAATTGCTAACATTGGCAGATGACTCTTCCACGCGTGCAGGTTTGACTTTGCCATGGACAGGCACCGCCTACAGAGCCAGCCACTGCATTTACTGACAACGCAATGGATCTGAAATGAGAAGGCTGTTGCTCAATCACTGGCAATCATCAGCCTAAGCTCTAAGATAGCTGCATCCCAGAAATAGACCCTGTTTCTGTTTCCTATTGGACTCCTTCTGGCCAGAACTTTCTGTTTCAGAAAGTACACTTTTGTTTACTATAAACAACCCCCTCAAATCACATCAAGAATGATGAAAAGATTGAGGCTACTCAACCTGAAAAGAAATCAGGGCATAGTTAAAAACATATGAAATAAATCACAATAGGAAAACGTAGATAAAACCTCCATTTTCCTACTGGTGTTAGTGAACGAGACTAAAACTTACACAGACACATGACTGCATCTTGGAGAACACAGTGCACTTCGTGACTCAGCACTACTGAATACTACTGAGATCAAAAACTTGGCAAAACAAAAGCAGAGATGATTATTTAAATTATCATAAGACTACATAAAGCTGATAACAGAAGTTTAAAAATATGAGAGAAAGGCTTTATAAGCCTGATTTTAAAAAAGCAGTGAGATTTTTATTATGTCGGAGTATCCTGTATGTGTGAAGCTCCTCGTACACTTTCATCTATGGCAGCAGATGTGCTATTGGGAAGATCCAGCTTCCAATACTGTGTCAGAATTATTTGCACTACGCTCTGGTCATCTGTGTGTGCATGTACATACACATTATTCCCTGTACTTTTTACTTCAGGTTTATTTAATGTAATGTTTTGAAATTCTTATTGATAGTCAGAATAAAAAAAAACCAAAACAAAACAAAAAAACCCAAACCAAGCCAAAACAAACAAAAAACCCAAATGAAACAAACCAAAACAACAACCAAAAACCAAAAAATCCCCAAACAAAACAAAACAACAAAAAACCCAAAAAACAACAACAAAAAACCAAAACCAAACCAAACCAAAACAAAAAATCCCAAAAAAACCCCACCAAGCCCACAACCAAAAAAACCCCCCAAACAAACTGATTGGGATTTTAAGGGTTATTAAAAAAAAAAAACAACCCAACTTGAGCTCAGAAACCTTCAAGTGACCCAATTTTGACAAATCATCAGTGTTTGTCATCCCAATAAGCTCAGATAGATTTATTCTACTGTAATTTGGATGTGCATAATCACTATTTTACTTCTTCTGCAGTAGTATCTGAATGAGCACTCAAGTTGTTCTAATGCAAATTAATAAAATCCATTAAGTTCTCCTTCCGGCTGCTGCAAAAAATTCGTCAAATTTAAATCTGTATTTAGGGGTTGCTTTCGGTATTTTGTCTCCCTGTCCCTATAGATGAGAACGTATCTCTCTTGACAGTTTATCCTACTCAATGGAAAGGAAACAAAAAACACTGGTTATATGGAAAAACATAAAATCATAAGAGTTATGAAGCTTTTATGCTCATTAAATACACTTCAGACATTTTTGTAGCCATGTATAAACAAAACAAAGATGCAGGTAGAATCTGAAAGCAACAATATTCACCTTAATTTCCTTCACCTCCTTCATTCTTGGATTGATCAGAAGAATGTCTATTAATTACTCCAGTGACATTTGATAATCAAATGATGCCAGATCCTGTTGTAAGCTCTGGTTTACCCCTAGACCCACCTTATATCCCTGTCCTCAAGCAGAGACATTCAGCAGCCAGCTGTTCCTGGTAAATCCATTAAATGCAAAATACTTGCATCATCTCTACTACAAATAACATCTAAAAGGAAAATGTTGCAGAACTATTTTGTGCTGACCAATTTTGGAAAAAGAAAATTCACATTCCAACTGATTTGTTGATACATATAGTAATTAATCATTAAATACCACAGGGACAAGAATATGTTCAACATAAATATGTATCATAAATAAACCTCAAAGGTGTTCTTAAATTCTTTGTCTAGATTACTGCCTTCTGCTAATTTACCAATTACAATGTCTCTCACTTAGAAGACATTAGCAAAAATATAAACAAGGACACTTTTTCACTCATTGTGTCTGTAGCAGCAGTATTAGCAAACATAGTCTATTCCAAAATTGATAATGCATTAATCCCCTGCCGATCTGGACTCTGACAATGCTGAATATGAAGTATCTCTAACTATGTATAGAAGCCACATGAGTTCCAAGTTCTCTGATGTATAGTTTACCAGAAGGGCAAACTATTACAAAGCATCATTGCTTTGTAAGCATTAACAAGAAAGAATAAATAGACTCACTGCATTAACAGGTGAAGTTAAGAAAAAAAAAATTACGAATTATTATACAATACCTAAATCTCCATCTCCCCATGGCACTTCCAGCCAACTGCAATTATAAATCCTACTCATTTCTTTCAATCTGGAAAATAAAACAAAATTTAAATAATAATAAAAACCACTCTGTTCTTGCTAGTTGGACCTGTTCTTAATACACTTCAGCTGTGTTTGGAAGGAGATCAGCAGCTCCCTGTAATACGAACTTTCAGCCTTCAGTAACACAGCTTTGAATATATGAGTGTGTACGGCTTGTCAGTTTCTCATGGTGAAGGACTGCTGCCCTTTTTGTCAGTTTTTCACATTTCTTTCTTTAACATAGCAGTTTCTCAAAGGGTCAGTATCTGTGCATTGACTTTCCAAGATAGATTAACTGGAATTTCAACACAAGAGAAACTCACAGTGAAATCAAGAGAACCTTGACATGAATAAACTGCAGGACAAACTCCTCCTTTTTTAACCTCATGCAAAGAGATAGTTTTTTATCCGCAAAAATAAGTACCAATACATAGATTTTAAGGGAAGCTCTGCTAAATGTCCCTATATTATTTTACTACTCACTCATAATACATCTAGAAAAGAAAAGCAAAGATATTCTGAATATGTTCCAAATGTTATTTGATCTGTACCTGAACTGTGTTTTCCTTTTAGTAGTTCATTATTCCTTGAATTACATTCTAAAATATTCTTTGGTTGTTGAATTGGGGCGTTGGTAGCTATTTGCAGCAGTGAAAATGTCCAAAAATAATGATGTGCAATTCTGACTTCGATTCATCTCTAAGTCATTAATGTTCTTTTCCTCACATTTCCCTATAGACCTCACTCCTTTGCATCTACCTGCAATTATCTATAAGTCATTCCTGCAATTATAATCACAGTAGCAAAATGCTAAGTAAAAATATTTTCACAAGAGTCTTTACCTCCAGTCATGTCATTCCTTTTGTACTTATTTCTAAAAATGTGTGAAGTCTCCAAAAAAAAATCAAAAAAACCAACAAAACAACAACCCCCAACTCAGTATAAAAAGTACATTAAAAATGAGATTTTCAAAAGGAGGACTGTAATGAATTAAGTTCTTCTCAATGACTTCATTGGGAGAGTATACCGGAGCTCAGCACTTTAAAAAATTACTGCTCTGCGGCTAAATAGATCAAGTCCCCATCCTCAGAAGAAGCACTATCATCAAAGAAGAACTGAAAATAGAAGCCTGACACAGCTCATTACTAGGAGATGAGAAACACAGAGTATTTGGAAAGCATTGTAGCTAATATTTATTTCTGCAAAACCAACAACTGCTATGTATTAAGACCAGCACTGTTACCTTTTATTTCTTAAGATGCATTCTGTGTGCTTCAGCTCCTGGCAACTGAAGCAACAGACAGGATAAATAACTAAAGAAAAAACTCTGCAACATCAGAGTGCCAAGATCAACAGAATCACTTCACTTCCGTTGTTCAAAGTGTCTCATATTTTGTATATCTAAACAGGTTCTTACAGATATTTACTGTGGCACTATAAAATTACTCATTTGTCTAAATCCCTTGTCGGATAAAGAAGTATGTCAACTACTTAAATGATACTTGATGTTACAAAACATGAAAAAAATCTTCAATGAAGGATTTAAACATTAAGAAATACATCTATGATGTTTAACTACTATGATTAGATATGACCAGAAAAACAGAAGCCACTTTTTTTTAATAAATGAAGTTTCAACAGTCAACACTGAAGAACTCCAAGAGAATCAGAATTTAGGCTAGAGGTTATTAAAATATGTCTGAAAGAGATGTAATTCAAGTGGCATTTACATTTTTCATTTCAATATTTCAAACAATCTAAAAATTCTCTAACTATATAACCATATAACTAAATATATACATTATATATATATAGTTTCTATGCATAAATATATATATATATATATGCATACAAACAATGAAAACTTGATTGGTTCAAACCAATATACTTTCCAATGTTTATCATAATGCAGCCTTTCACAATTTGGGGACTTCATTCCAAATATAAATGCCAACAATTGCCTACTCCTAAAAATCATACAAAGCAAACCTACTTTCCCACACAGTTCTGTCTCTAATGCACTCGCACTATGTGACTACACATTAGTTTTGCCATTCCAGGGTTGCATTCAGTGAATGAGATAGTATTCAAAATTTTTTATATCTCCATATCTAGCAGGATCTCTTTAAGACATTTCATCCAAACTATAAATTCACTGTAACATTGTTAATTTTCTACTGCCTTTTTCATGGTATTGTCCCAATAACAAAAGAATACTTCAACTCCCCTGCTGAACCTATATCAGAACATCATCCATTCATACTATTTTATAACTAAGGAACTAAAAGACAGAGTTTTGATGCTTGAATAATAAAATCATTCTAACAGCTTATTTTTTTTCTGACTACTTAAACATTAGAGTGTACACTAAAAGCACAGTTTAATTATGGTTATGAGAGCTCTGAGCTTTTGAAATTTCAGCTTTAGATAATAATAACCATGATCAGCCAAGAAACTTTTATATTAGATGATTGATCGTACAACACATAGGTGCCAAAGCAAAGACAAGAATGGAATTTACTTTTAGGGACATTACAACATTAACCCTTTTTCCCTACCATTCACTGCATGCCTTCTAACTTTTGCATCAAATAGAAAAACACAGGGTATGTTTTCCTGGGTATAAACCTGATGCATTCTCAGAACACCATTCATCTTTCACAGCTAAGGAGGCTGGGGCTTTGTGGAAGAGCACCGCACATGACTGTGCTGTCAAATACTGGGGGATAATGCACTGGCTGGTCAAACCAGTGTAGCACAGGTAACATTTTGAGCATTTGGCATGGCACTTTAGCATACTTTTCACACAGAAACATGAGCCACTGAACTCTATAAAAAAGCCTAGAATAACACAACAGCAATTTACAAACACAGCTTGGCTTGCTTCCCAACAGAAGCAACATTCTGCTGCGTGAAGCTGATGGCAATGACAACGGTAGGAGCAGCAGCAGTCATTGCTGGCTCTGCTCTCAGCCTCACACATGTGGGAAGGAATGTGTCAGGCCCCTTCTCGCGTCACAGGAAGCACAGCCACAGCTCTGCAGCCATTGCTCACGCACAGCTTGTTTTTTCCATCTTCTTGAAGCATCAAAAACTGTCTGGATATTTTTCTAACCTAAATTAGCTTGCAAAGTCTCTGTGTCCTAGATAGAATGCCAAGGTGTAAAATCATATGAACCTCCAAATTCAGTAATCTATTAGATCCACAACAGGTTTGATTTGAGTAGGAGGAGCAGCTGGTAATATTCTTTGACTGTTATTATTTCCTTGGACAAATCACTAAAACAAAGCAAGGGTTTTTCAGTCCCCTTCCCAACTGAAAGGTGACAGAAAAGGCATATGGACATTCTGAGCTGAGTTCAGACTCTGGAGGATCTACGTCTGGAATAATTCTGCTCCTCAAACACAGTCTCAGCCTTAATCCATACTACAAGCAATTTTTCCCAAACTGTGCTGAGAATTCTCAGTATTTTCCCAGCCTGCCTGAGAGTGAATGCAGCACAGGGCCTAATTCCAAGCCTTATAAACAGTAAGCAATTGTGCAGCAAAACTGGGCCCAATGTGTGATTTTTGTCACATCCATGAGATTTTGGAGTTGTGGCCCCTTAAGCCAGTAGGCTGAAGGCCTTTCCCCACTCTGACTCTGTCCTTTCACCCTTCTATCCAATCTTATGATATATTCCATCTTCTGCATCACTTTCAGTCCACTTTCCAATCTGCCTATTTAATTGCAGACTGCATTGCAGTGAGACTTTCTCTTCCTTTGCTCTGCAAGGGTGCTTGCAGAGCCAAGTCAGGTTTGGATACCTCCCTGGATGAAATAGAGAGGAAGAAAAGAAGCACCTTTCAGATTGATAAAAGATATACTTGTTATTCAAGTGAACTGCAACAATCAGAAGTCTTAGGTGCAACAGAAGTCTCTCAGCACTTCAGGATGTCCATCAATAAATATATATTCCCAGTATGGCAATCACAAAGCGGCTCTAAGTAGCTAGACCCTGTTAAGATGGATTCTTCAGAAAATTTTAGTTCCCATATTTTTCTTTGATTCTGAGAATTTCAAAACTAGACTAACTGTGGCTATTACTTTGTGAGAGTAGCAAGAGAGCCTAATCTTCAACCATATAATGGAGTGGCTAGTACTAATGCTGATAAACTGCTGTGAAATTTCTTTTCAGCTGAGAGAGACTGTCCAGGTTTTTTGGAAACTACTGACCTAATGAGCTACAATGACCATAAATAAAAGTTTCCTTAGGTCAGGAAATCTTAGCCCAAACAGTGAAAAACATGAGGGCAAAAGATGCTCTGCATATTAAAACTGATTAATAAATGCAACCATACAGTGTCATTGCATTCAAATGGTTACTTGGAAGAGAAGGAAACTGGTGCTTAAACTCTTGAATATTGCTTAGTTCTAAAACTGTCAATACTGGAAATCATCAAAGGTATTTTAAGAATAACTCTGATTTCCATAACATATAGCTATATTTTATGTGGTAAATTCACAGTTACTTTATGCACAACATATAAACTCACTCCTGTCTACTCCTTTCCTTGATTATTTTAACATCTCCAGTTTTTTATTTTATATCATATTATCATGAATTTCAAGTTTGGCTTCCTTAATTTCTTTCTTTGTTTCAGGCTAAAACTTATGATATCATCAATATTAAATGGAATTATGATCACTCTTTAAAAAAATTCCTCTAAATACTCTTGCAATTATTCAAAGCTCCCTTTTACACACTTGGATTATGAAGAAAAAAAAATATAGGATAATATGGCACAGGCAACAGGAGTCCTAAACACTTCTAACAGAGTTTGCTCCTCATTGCTGAAAATGTCAGTGTTCAGAACTTAAATACCTCCTAAGTACTTCTCTACGCAAAGCCTTACTATTATATCTTTGTCCTTAGTATCTTAGTACAGGACAATAATTCTGCCACCTGTGTTCATCTATTGCCTTCTATTTCAGCTATCTATAGATTCCTTGCACATAAACTTATATGTAAAGTTTACTCCTCCCCCTCCTTTCCTTCCCTGGTTCCCCATAGTAAACAATTAACCTTCAGTATCCAGTTACCTTGTGACAGGACAGCAAAAGTCAGGGTAAGTCAAGCCTTAAACACTTGCATAAAACAAATAGGGCAGATAAACAAGAAATGGTATTTTAGATCAGCTGATAAGAGAGCAGAAAGAACGAAAATAGCCTCAGTACCCTTGTGTTAACCCATGCAAGACAATAAAGTGCCACTAACAAAAGCATGCATTTACATTACAGCTAGGAAAAATAAAAACAAAACAAACCAAAAATCAGCTTTATAGCTAGACCATCATAAATTGGGTCAGCTTAGCATATTTCAGTACCCGGTTTCTGAAATGGCTGCTATACTAACCTTGGCTGGTCAGAATACCCCAGCTAGCTTTCCGTTTTGCAGGACACTCCCCTACACTTTCTAGGCGTCTTTTGGGGAGATTCTGGCTCCTCTGAACAGCAGTGTTTGTTGTCATGATCTGTTTCTCGAGGAAAGCCTGTCTGTCATTGGTGCAGGTACTCTGGTCTGACGAACATCCACAAATGGATTTCTACTACTTTTTTCTTTTTTCCTTTCGGTTTTTCACAAAGGATCTCGCTGTACCTACTGTAGAATGGCTACAACACTGAAATCCATTCAGTAACATTTACTAGCTTGGACTAGTGACTACAGAGTGGGGGAAGGGAGGGACTGCTCCAGCATTTTCTATTTTTAAAACAGAGAAAGAATCAGCTTAGCTACAGCATGAGTCTTAACTATTTACATGATTTAAATGGAAAGAAGGTGTTAATTTTTTAATCATTTCGCACAAAAAAGAAACAGATTCTTAAAGCATAAGTATTCAAATACTTTGCTGCTTGAATACCAAGCAGCTTAAAACAGAAAACCAAAATTATATTATCAGAATGGAAATTCTTGTAAGAATAGTAACAACAATTATTACTGCATCAGGTTTTACTCATATGTAATGTGCAGTTAAGAGTGATTTTAGAGTTCAGGAGAATCCATGAAACTGTGAAGCACTCCTGGTTATCTGTGGTTTGTTTCTTGTTTTTTTTTAAATAGGGGGCAAGTTATCCTATAAATGTCAACAGAAACTAAATCCTGAATAAAAGCATGTTTTGACTAAAACAAAATGGTTATTTTGAAAGTCTGATCCCATTATGAAAGTAAGGCTGTAGTCTTGTCAGAAGAAGCACAAGTCAATATTTTTTTAAAAAATAATAACAAACCCAACCAAATAGTGCTAGAATTTTTTGTTCATTACTATGTATCAGGCTGATACTATGCAACAGAAATCTGCAGAGGGAAGCAATCCAGCATAAAATTCCGTCATGGTTAAAGACAGTGATTTCTCTGTAATAATAACATGTTAAAATGCTGCCTTTATGTCCCTGGCATTTCTTTCTAGTATTTCCTCATTATGCTCTTCTACAGATATAAAACTAGCCACTTGCAAATTTTTAGCAAGCAAATCAACATTACTGTGTTTCACTAATACTACTTTTTTCAGCTACCTGACAAAATTTAATTCCTAAAATTCTGAAAAAACAATCAGATATTTAATGAAACTTTCTATATCCCTCTTGGTTTTCTTTAAGAGAAAATGAGAGGCAAGATTACAGTTAGACAGGGTGAAGGGAAGAAAAAGAAGCAGCTGCAAATTTCACCTTGAAATTACTGCACATAAGAACTGCCGTACTTGGAATTGTGCTACACCCTTTACAGAACAGAAGCAGGTGGGCTACTGCTCTTCTCACGAGACAGAACAAAGCAGCACTCTCACAGACATTAGGCTGCTTTCAGACAACTCTCTTCCTCAGGTTTTATCTAGCTGAATGAATCAGAATATCTCCCAGACTGAAATAAACACTTCAACATATCCAGCAATCAGACTCTGCATCTAAACCTGAAACAGAGCTTTCACAAAAGGGCTCATTATATATGGGACATTATAAATGTACCACTTTAATACTAGAATTATGTGTTACTTTGTAGTGCTTTCTTCCAAGTAAATAAATACTGGAAGAGGAATTAACAGGCAACCGTACTAGGGATGTGTACACATGTGCCTGTTCAGGAAAATACTAGCATTATTCTCCGGTGAGAAATAAGCACTGACAGTTTTTGTACTTGCCATGGCTCTGAGGCTCATCTCAGTTTTAAATTTCCATTTGGAATGGAATTCCAGGACTCTCAGGAGAAGGTGGTGAGGATCAGGATCAAGCAAAGCATCTGGAACTGCAGAGCAGTAATTGACATTGGTCTGGCAAGAAAAAATCTACATTTTTTCGTAGGAGTTTCGTGGGTGAGGTTGTCAGCTGAGAATGAATCTGTGTCTTTCTACAGGAGTGGTACAAACCTGGAAGAACTTCATACAAATGCTTTCCACATTTATTCCAGCCTCCGTTCTCTCTTACTAGCCTGGGAGGTGTGACTGGCAGGAGCAAGGAAACCAGCAGGTACACAGGCAGCTGCCATGGCTCCAAGAGGCAGACCCCCACAGGAGTCAGCATCACCTGCTCTCTTGTCCAGACAACTGCATGGGAAGCAATGAGCTACCAATGCAGTTAGACCTCTCCCAAAATCCTCCACCTTAAAGCATGGCTTATCAGAAAATTATATTTATTCTACAGAGATATTGCCACTCATTGAGTTACTTTGAATACTCTACAGGACATTATAAAAATATGCATTTTTGTGCTTTAAAGAAGGCAAAGCTTATCCAGTTCAGGACTCTAGAAGGAACTTTTCCCTAAATTCTGCTAGGCCCAACCATTCATCCTCCAGGTAAAAACCATTAAAAAGTCCTCTTGAAACAGTTCATAAATACAAGTTAAAAAAAAAAAAAGCTAAAACAGCATCAGAAATCATCTGAAATGATGTTAAAAATATACTTGAGATGATAGAATATTTAACATAGTTAAAACCATAGAGTAAGGCTGAAGACCATCCTATTTCACTTCCACCTCTGACATGGAATTGCTGTGTGATCTTTCTCACATCAACCATCTATGCCCTGGACTACATTAGCTACAAAATAAAAACCAGTATCCTTCAACTTCATTAGGTAATAAAACTACTAACACTCAAAAGTACAGAACCACCTAGGCTTAGTCCTGAGAGTCTGCTCTTCAGATTTTTCTCTATAGAAGACACTCAAACACTTTCAAAATCTGCCCGAAAACCTATAACAGAAGTCTAAATAGGTGTCCAAGCACGTGAAAAATACAGTTGACCATTACTTTTCCTGACTTGGAAACAAGCAATTAGGGGCAGCATTTAGATTACAGTTACTCATAGAAGCAATGCAGTTACCTTCAAAAAAGCAGCCAGGGGAAGGGGCAGACACTACGGTCTGAGAGCAAGGAAACTAGAGGACTTTACTGATAAGTTCGGAATTCTGACCTAATTTAGCATACAGGCTTTAAATAAAGCACTATGTTACATTTCATTAATAATTAGTTCTGTTCAAATTTATAACCCAGAGGAAGAAGTGTTAAAGGAAACTTCCAAAATAATTTTATTCCAGATTTTTGTACAAAGAAATGTCAGTACAGATTCAACACTTCCATGTCAGCACATAGCTCTGAGTTTAAAGGGGCAGCAGACCTTAACAGGTGGGAATGAAAACAGAAGTACATTTTTGTTCCTCCTTTTCAGCGGGGAACTCATTCTATTTTCAAGACTGTTTTTAAGGCAACAGAGATGCAACACAAAAAATGTATTAATAAAAGCAACAATACCCAAAACCCCCTTGACCTTTCAACACATGATGCAGTCCAGTGCAATACAGTCCAAACTACTATAACAATAATTTATCTTAGGAAAAATTGGACAAAATTGCACCATTTTCAAATGTCATAGATGAATATTTTGTGTGCAGCCCTCTCAAACCAGCAAACTGATGACCCACCTTGCTTCCCAAACTGTTCTGTACTTTCAGGTTACTCTGTTTTTATGACCAGGATTATTATGGGGTCACAGTGACTGCACGGAACCTGCTGCACTAAATTCTGGAACAGGACTAGAAACTGACTCTTCCTGCTCATGTGATCCACACCCTGCAACCATGAAGCTGAAATGACAGACAGGCTCCCTGTGGCTCAGTGCCAGTACCCCAGGAGTAGTCTGTCATTTGACATAGCCAGAAATGAACCAGAAGAGATCTTGAACATTCCTTCCTGTAGGAGATGCCAAGATGAAGCAAATTTTAGAAGAATTGCTGAACTGTGGTTACTGACAAAAACAGCATCCTACAAGGCCACAGTGGCGCCACTGTTACATCCTGCAGTGCCAGCTCAATGCCAAGGAACTTAAATACACCATAAAAGTACAGTGATAAAGCCCTAAGAGCAGAACAGAGAAAGGCCTGGAATAACTTTTCATTTGTTTGTTAAACAGATTCTTGTATCAAGCCATACTTCATGGCAAGTATGGTGGTGATATAAGTCATTAGCAGGCAACCAGAAGCTTAGGCATTACCCAGGTGTCACCAACCAGTCCTCTTGACAAATACCAGCAGATATGTAGATAATACTTTAATGATCACTAATTACTTAAGCATAAAATGACATTTCTTTACACCATTTTAAGCACTAAAAAAGGCTACTACATACTCTTAATACAATCTCATCACTGTTTCTTAGCTGGAAATCCAAAATAGTAGTAGTAGTAGTAGTAGTAGTAGTAGTAGTAGTAGTAGTAGTAGTATTTGATGATGATGGTAATGATGGTAATGATGATGATGATGATGATGGTGATGGTGATGTTAGCAACAGCATGGCTGGATGGCAAGTAATTTTCCTACCTCTTCCTCTGAGATTTCTATAGTTGTTACACCTTGTATCCTTGAATGCTGGGATTCATAACTTAAGGTTAAAAAAATACTTAAACTTCTGTTATGACAAAGGCTTTGTCTCAGGCCTCCCAGAAGTCAAATATGGAACAATGATACATTTATTACACTTCTTGGCTTGTGGATTTGCAGTGTGTAGCTGCCAGACTCTTCATGCAGACAGGCGGCAGTAACATAGAATATTTGCTAATACATAAGCTAAACTAAATCACAGAAGTCACGTGGCTGAACCTAAGCAAATCAGTCACCAAGCAGGCCTGAGCTTCAGATATTGACAGAAAGACAGATGCAGGCATGAAACCAGTAGTCAGGACAGGAGTCTCTCTCCCAGAGAGACTCTTCAGCCAATTACAGTGAAAGAACAGCCATAAAGAGATTGTATCTGTTGCCAGAAAGGCTCCAGACATGGCAGAGAGTAACATCCACTAGTGCAACAGATGCAGCATGCCACAACGGATTTATGGCCAACCAGCCAGCATGGCTGCAGTCATGAGCAGAGCTCAGTACTTAGGCATGCAATGCAATTCCCCCCAAGCCATCATCCTCTAACTGGCAGCAGTTCACTCGCTGTTTGCCTGCATTGCGAATGTTTAAAAACATCCCCTACAAGAGTGGAATGTGAATAGCAAAACCCTGGCCACAGGAATCCTGTGGCTGAAGGAAGGAACATCACCTTCAGGGAGCTATGCTATTTTGGTCTTCCTCTGTTGCCTTATGCCCCACCAGTGCAAGAAAGACCAGTGCAGGTAGTACAAATGAGCTTGCCCCAAGCCAATACTGCAGTTTTCTACATATTTGCTTTAACACCAGTTCTCTTTAAAGCCTTGCAGAGATTTTGCTCCAGGATTGCCTTTCAGTCTTATTGCCACGCTTCTTTAAAACTGCAGGTTAAAAGATGCATGAGAGTCCATAAAACTAATTTTGTACTTCTATTATTTCATAAGCTTATTATTCATTTCACAAAGAAAAGTTGAGAAATCAATTGATGAAGGGTGTTTCCATGTGAGTTTAGAGTGTACACTCCAAGCAAGTGAATGGGACCTAGGCTGGTGACAAGTTAAGGTCCATCTTCAGGAAGAAATATATTTCAAGGAGGCACACCATTTCAACGAGGAAACCAACCAAAAAATGCAGCTGGTGGACCTCAAGGAGGTCCTGACAAACACAGAAGAGTAAAAAACCCCCAAAAACAAATCCACATGCAGGCTATATCAGTTTATTTCAGGGAGGCAAGCATGCAAACAGGTTCCAGCATGTATATTCACTAGAAGTTTCTGTAGCGTCAGAAATTTTCTTTAAGATGAGGGATGTAAAAAATGTAAAATTTGAATTAAAAGTAACATGCTTGCCAACAGGTGTTCTTGCTTTTTGTTGCTGCAAATACGTCAGAGCACTGGCCATGCCGATTTAGTTGTATCATATATCTCTGAGCAAAACCTCTTTAAGGTAGAATATGTCCTTCAAAAAAAGAATGGTTCTGGGATTTGTCTGATATGTGGTGTCATTTTCCTCCTTCAAAGCAAGTGTCTTATTGGCTTTATTTTGAAGTATGACTCTTCTTTGGCAGTCATTTTTCATACTAGGCAAAGTTATTTGGCATACAAGAGAAAGTGATGAGCTCCATCAAAGAAGTCCCCCCCTTCTAAACTTTCAAAAAAGAATATTCACACTATCTTAAGCATTTTTACACCATTAGCTTACGTGCTGCAAATGAAAAACAAATGCTAAATGTGGTGCCTTACACCAAGTGGTACGGTGAATAGGTATGCCATACAGTATTCCTATCATTGCTAAATGAATCTCTATTGTATCCAGGAAACTAGGAGAGGTCTTGTGTGGCTTTTATTAATAGAACTGTGATCTCTGTGGAATGCAAGTTGAGAAAATGCCTCATGCCTATCTTCCCTACCTAACAACTGTTCCTGAGTGGCATTATCAATTGCAACTTGTTAGGATAAAATAAGTATGAAAACTTTGCTCTAACCATTCACTAGAGTTCAAAACACGATCAAGCCTTCCAAATAGTGGATCTCTGACAGTGAACCACAGCATTATTGCCTATTTATGAGCTGTATTTTAAGGGCTGGTTTCTTGGGACTACCCAAGTAGAGTACAAGAAGAAAAGGAAACAGAAAACCTCATAGTATTTACCAGTTTCTGGAAGAAGTTGGAGACTCCCATTCTGAATTACCACAATCCTGTCGATGGCTTAATTTAGCCTAACTAGGAACAGCTAGTTCCTAGTACTGAGCTTTCCTACCGTGCCTGACCAAGGCAGATACAGCAAAGATGGGTAGCTTAGAATTTGCTACCGTCATTCAAGAGTACACTTTTTTAAGCTTAGAAGAACCCAGGGCATATTCACCTCTCCTGTTCTGCAAAACCAGTATGTATTTTAAGAAGTATACTATAAACACAATTTCTGCTTTCAAGTAACTTTCACTTACACAGTTATGCATAAAGCGGAAGTTTATACAAATTTTTGTGAAGAGAATTGACATCATTAAAAAACAGGATATTTAAGACAAATCATTTTACGTTCTCAGAACTGCTTAGCTTGCCTATCAGACCCGAGGTATCTGTATATGTACATGAACAGCTGTTTGTCGTTCATGCTACGTTAACCTCTGCAAATTTATTTTTTTCATAAGAAGGTTCCTCTCTATCACTTTCTGCTTGCAGCTAAATACATTTTGACAATTACTGAGTAACACGTTTACTTTTGATAAAATAGACACCTTTCTCCTTATAAAAAGGTTTATGAGTGGGAACTATGCTTCCTTCTATAAAGTTATCTGTAGTAACAAAGTATAGACTCTTCCATACAAACCAAGATCTTATTTGTTGGCAGAGTTTGTCTTACAGACCCAAAACATCTGATAATATACTAATTATTTAGATTTGATACATAAACTTTGAAATCACCTCATAGGACAGCACTACTACCTCATCCTAAAGCAACTGAACTGTAAAACTCATCTGAAGCTCCATCCAACTCAGTGCTCATACACACAGAGCACTTTCATGATATGAGCAGTTAGTTGGTATAGTAGGAAGAGTCTAAAAGTTGCTTTTGATCCTCCAGTGTTTATCCAGCAACAGCTGTACAAAAGGCTGAGTTATTAACTCTTCACAGATCTGGAAATACCATGAGAGAAGAAATGCTACTGTGCAGATAACTGTCATTACACGTAGTCTGCTAAGGAGCTAAATATACCCAAAGTTAATTTTCAAGTTAGTTTATTCTTGCGTATCAGTTTGTAGGGCACAGAATTTTAAAATGGAACAAACATATACTTGCTATGACTCTATACATTAAGAAAGAAATTAATAAAATGTTGACTTTTGCAAAATTTCAAATGCAATGAATATGTAAATGTTCCCTTCAACACAATTAATAAAGAAATGCTAGGCACAACAACCTATTTACAACACAGCTCTAGTCCCTGATTACAAAGCACTTGGCTCCAAACAACTAATCAGTCCCTTTCAAATCAATGGGGCAAGTGTATATGAGTAAGTGTTTACAAAATTAGCGCCAAAGTTAAAAATAACCCAGCAAATGGGACCTTTAAAATAGAATGGATCCCCTTTTCATTTAATTTTTTTGGTAGTAATACCACTGACTTCATAAAAAAAAGAAAGAATTCAACTCTAATAGCTTATTAGGACACAGGTCTTCAATTCACTTTAAGCAAATGTAAAACACTGCAGAATCCTGTCCTGCACTTGGTGCCATTCAGGCTTTTAATATTGTGAACAATAAAATAATGTATTTATTTTTATGCAGGTAGTAGATGACACTACTCTGTAGATGCTGCAACTGCTCAGAGGGAAACAATTCAAAACAGGCAAGTAAAATGGAGAAATTGTCTGATACCAAGACAGCATGAAGTTAGCTGAAGGCCAGTACAAAGGACTATACTTAGAGAGGAAAAAGCAAATGCACAGTACAGTGACCTTGCTTTAACATGTGGTTTATAGGCTACAGACTCTCTCCATAATACTTTCCTGCTGAGGGGACAGCATCATTCCAGGAGGTATTACATAGGGTACCATATACATGGCACATGACACAAGTGTTCCCCTTGTGTACAACTAATAGTTCCCCTGGTTACACTAATAAAGTCTCAGCTGGAGCATCCTGTTTAACATGGGAAATTAGACATCAGTAAAGATGCCTGTAAACTATATATGAACTGGCACAAGTGCAAAGGCGAGCAACTGCAATGACTCCAGCTGCTAGAAAATTAAGACTTAGGAAGACAGACTAAGTTAAATTCTTTCTACATTATTCTATAAAAGAAAAAAACCAGTAGAAGCAGGAAAATGTGTGATAATAGTCTTTGAATTGATTAGTTCTCATACATGGAGAGAAACAACCATATTTCATGTATTTAGTTTGCAGAAATAAAGATTTAGGTCAGTCTTGGGGGAAGTGGGAAGCAGTCTAGTGATGAGAACAGTAAAAACCGCAATTGGTTGCATAAGGATGCTGCAGAAATCACTATTACTAAGCATTTTAAAAACAGGTTAGCCAAACATTTGCCAGATAACTCATGCATATTTGATCCTAGAGCATTCAATTTACCTCTGAAGGTACCATTCACCCATACACAAGAAAAATTTTACTCAGACACAAATTCCATTAAAAAAATTAATGTGACTTATAATTAGTAGAGTTTTTATATGCACTTTTTTGGTCTTAGCTGATGCTGAACACCAGTCTATTTCCTATATTTTAATGCCACATAAACAGTATAATAATTTGTAATTAATTATTGTGGCACTATCCAGCTGTTCACATACACTCGAAATCCAAAAGATAGATGGAGTGTAGATTGCTGACTATTGAAACTGAAGAGAAAATATTCCTGAAAAAATTAAGGAACAAAGTATGACCCATTTCACTACTAATATGCAGCAACAAGACCACACAAGGCAGATGACACAGGTAAAGCTGTCTCCTTATATTTAATAAAATGAACAAGTGACAAAGCAAAGTGACAAAGCCTTGAAATGTATGATCCCAGGCCTCAGTTCCTGAACTGATCTCTATACCTTCAGTTTCACAAAAGGAGTTCCACCAAAACCTACTGCTCGGTACCTGAAACACCCTCAATTATACAGACTTCATAACAGAAAGGCTTATTTTAACTCAAGGGGTCAATTTAGCAAGTATGAAATAATGCCTGTGCCTAGTACCACATTATTTCCAAAGGTTCTTTTTTCTTCAAAATTATAGCACTCTGTCCTAGCTAAGCCACTATAGTAGAAATAAATAATTTTTTTGTTATTAAAAGCAAACCTAAAATACCAGTGCTAACAGAATTTTGAGAGTATGTAATCAGGTTAAAACTAGAAAATTAAAAGAAACATTTCCTCTAATTTGAATTACTTATTGAAACACTATAAACTTCAGTTAGCTAATGATAGATGTTGGGCTAATTTTCTGTTTTGGTGGTTCTTTGTGTTGTTTTTTTTCTGTCAAGATTTTTCTGCTACTTGAGAAAATAGAATGGATAACTAATTAGAGGGATACTCAGTATTTAATTTTATAATGTAATGTTTCAAGCTGTTTCATGCTTCATGTTACTTATCGTACATCTTTTAGATGTTACTTTTAACAGGATATTTTGTTACATGGTATTATATAAACGCCATGGAGGCATCCCTGTATTTCACCAACACCAACAAACCAAATCCCACAACACAGTGTGAGTTCAGACACTAGCATTCCTCCTTCTACAGACATCGAACTAAAGTGTAGAAAAGATAAGATAAAATAATAATCTTGAAGAGAATTATTTGCATCCCAAAGGAAAAGGATTGCTGCTGTTAATCACAAAAAATGGATGAAAAGCAGATTATGTAACACTAGCTGAACATGTGCTTACAACTGTTAGAAATCAAGAACCAAACACTGCAAGGTGGACAGTGAAAAATGAAGACACACTGATGTTGAACTGTAAAAAGTACAATTCAAGCACTAAAAAGTTGCATTAACTATTTTCTTTTAATAAACCAAGCAGAAGACTAGAAACTCTACCATATGTTTGATCCTTTAAATCAATAAAAACCTCTGCTACCTGACCAAAACAGTAACATGCAAGAGTGATAGATTTTAATCTTTTGCATGGGCCAGCTACTAGAATGCTTAATAGTACATTTATTCAGGTATAATAGATGAGACTTTTGACAAATGACTGAATTACAGACTCCTGGGTTCAGCAACAGGTAACACTGTAGACACTATTTTACTCTCCAGCCTGATGTCTTTATTCGTTTCCCTCCAGTTCTTCCCAAGCCTCTTTGCTTCTTTGCCCGGCTTGTGTGTCAGTCTTCCCATAATGAGCTGCCTTAGAGCCAGCCAGCAGCTTCTGGCAAAAATTCTAGATTTCAAGTAAGGCCTCTCCCATTCTCTGCAAGTATTCCTGCCTGTGCTCTTCCTATCCTACTGTAGTGAATATATACACACGCTCTCCCACCCATATATATCTGCACATACACACAAACACACACATGCACAGAAGCTCAAATGGTGTTATTAACAGGCTCAGCTGTAAAAACCCTGGTTTTCAGAGCTCGTGCAGAAAACACATGATATAAATCCATCTCAAGTAAATCTTCTGCAAAGTAAGCTAATTCCCACTTTGGGATTTAAGCCTCTCTTTCTGATTTGCAAATTTTAACACCCTCACACAAAATGTCTAGCTTTAGTCCCAACATTGAAGACTGAAAGAATCTTTTGAGTTTGAAACTCTGGCTCGTTTTTATAGTTTCTCACTTCATGTTTAACTTGGGCTATTTCTTCGCATTCGTGGTACTTAGGGATGAGTAGAAAAGGCAGTAAGAGGCAAGACAAGTCTTCCTGCTCCACTGCCTAACTCAATTTGATGTCATCCCAGAATACAAGGAACAACAACAAAGACGAGTGAGGTAGCAGGGATCCCAAGCTGAGCAAAATCATGGCCCAGCTATGTACCAGCATACCGCAATTCAGAAGAAAGAGCGTTCTGTAACGCAAAAGGAAGAATTGAATGAAAATGGTACCTCACTACAGATGAGCTTGGGGCAACAGTTCTGCTGAAGTTCTGCTTGCAAGAACAGAAAAAGAAATTTTCACAAGAGCTTTCAACCCAGTAAAATTTGAAGGGTTTCCACACGGATGCCCAACACCTGGCCCTGACAAAGGGTTACTAAGGTTCCTGGTATGTGCCAAGAGACAACTTATTCAAAGTACATGAGGACTATATCTTCTCAAATAAATTACTATAAGAAAATTTTACCTTAATCAAGAAATAATTTTCAGAAATATTTGAACTAGTTTCACTAGAGTGGTGCAAAATAATATTCTGATATTTCATATGCCACACATAGAAAATTTCAACTATGCCGGGTAAGCTGGGGAACATTAGGAGCAATTGGGAAAACAGTCCCAGATTGGGAAGTATTCAGCAATCTTATTTATATACAGCCATCTCAAATACAGGCCTCTCTCCTAACAGAACACTGGCTATGATATTTCAGTTTTATTCTGAACTTAATATTAATCTAAAAATTGAAAAATAATTTTAAAAAACAAAAAAAAAACCCCAAAAAACAAAAAACCTCACGTAATCTAAACACTCCTACAGATAATTTTTGTTATACAAAACACAGCAACACCTATAGAAAAAAACCTACTTACACATATCATTTGAAAAACTGAATGTAAATGAGGCTAGCACATAAGTAATTACCTGAACAACAAAATCCCCAACAATAGTGATAACATAGCATGCACAGATATACCTTGTCCTTGAGGAACTCCATAAAATTCAGCAGCTATCCTTGCTGCTTCCTTACGGTTTCCTTTCACAATGTAGAAATGACTAAGTATAGCAAGGCTGATCTTCACAAAAAGTTTAAAACAAAAAAGTGAAAGTATAGTAAAGTAGACATTGGATAACTGCTGTGCAAACGGGCGACTTTCTTCTATGACAGTCATTGCTGCAGCAAAATCTCTGTCAGTGTTTGGGTCAGGCTCTCAAATGTGTTGATAAGATCATATGGCTCCAGCCATGCACTCTTGGGAACAACTGGTCCCGAGGAAAGAAAATATCAGCTGGTCATGATGCCTGCTGCTCAAAATATGACGATTATTTATACTGTACATAGTATTGAGTTCACTACCGCTCCTGCTAGCCCGGTGATATTCATGTGGGACAGCAGGATCCAAGATCCTGGATTGTACTTGTTCCACTTGAGAGGTCTGTTGCATTCCAAATTCTGCATTGCTAATTCATTTATTTACATGTTTAAAATACATACTCAAACATATTATTATAAAACCCTGTAATTGTACAAAACCAGGTAACTCAGAGAAACTGTTTTTGCTAAAATATGTTCTTCTGCTGCTTAAGTACAATTGCTCTTTTCTGATATTTCATTTTATGTCAGACTAATATTTTTTCCTTAAAAAACTAGAACCATATCAGTAAATAATTGAAGTACACATTAATATATAAACAGAGATTTAATATATACCATCTTTGACAGTCTCTTATTGTTTTGCTCAGGCTGAATGAAATTATCTAGTATACAAAGACTTAAGCACTACACAAAAACCAGTATTCAGAGCAGGTGATAAGAATCAGACAACTAGATATTTTTATGCATAAGACCTTGGAGTATCTAAAATTAAATTAATTAAAATGCAATGGTAAATATACAACATGGTAAATTTCTAATAGTTATGATACACATTTCACTGTGCTGCATCATATTATTTTAAACCTATGACATGACAGGCTTCATTTGTTGGCCAGTTTCAGAGAGGGGAATCTAAATTCCTCAGATTTTTTAAGAATTAATTTGCTTTTATACCATAAAGTTGTTACTCACAGTCATCAGCAGCCACTCACAAGTTGTTCCATTGGTGTGAGTAATTGCTCAGTAAATTGCTGAGTTGCAACATGACACAAACTGAGGAGCTGCATGACAGAACCAGATTTCTAAGTGAACTATAAACCTAAAATAAAGAATCATGACAGCACAAGAAAGGGTCCTGCTCTAAACTTTTATATGTCCTTTTAAATTAAAAAAACAGTGTCTTGAATTATAACTTAAAATATGCTACCCAAAGTAATCCTAAACCTTTCTATTCTACCCTGGATTCTTGCTTCGTGATCAGAAAGAAACATTTTAGAATGTTGGCAACTGTCCATCAGGAAAAAAGGGTATGATCCAAATGCCACTGCATCCACAGATCACCCTGACTTCAACTAACAGTATAGCAGATATTAGGTACTAAAATACAAAATCATATTTCTGAAAGGAAAATGGAAACAATAAGGCACCTCTTATCATCTGACTCTAGGAGTAATTTATTACAATAAGAAACTACATTTTCTGGAAACTACCTTCAAACAAACCTATATAAATGAAGAAAAGTCAATGATAAAAGGAAATGTTCTTGGAAATAAATATCAAGATTTTTAACAGACAGGAAGTGGATTGTGCTTATCTTAAAAGAAACAGGTATTACGTTATTTTTCTTTGAAAAAAATTAAATCCACCTAAAGCCAACCATAACTAGATATGGTAATTAAAAAGCAGTTTACATTGTAAACTACACTAGTTGGTAAAAAATATATGCAATTTTTTACTAAATTTAATTTATAGACATTTTCTCATCCAGCCAGAATAAGAACTGCTTTCCTCATACCATTATTAGAAGTGGGAACGGGCACTTAAAATGCCAAATGAAAATCCCTTTTTATATTTGGCACATTGTTATCCGACACTGAATTGAGGTGTCATGTTTTCCACAAGTATAAAAGGCATTATGTTCTGAGCTACCACTGCCAATTTCTGTTTCAATCATTAATAGAAATGGTATTTTCCTCAGTAACACACCCAATATTGGAATTTCTTACTTCTTCCATATTTGTACTAGTATTATTAAGCTTAACTTGATTGGTCCACAGAATTCCCCAGCCTGTTTTACAAATTACGGACCTGTTTTACAAATTTACCACACAGAACAAGAAAAAAACATAACTATGTTATGGAAAGTTTTTCTTCCTTACAGTTTTTACCTGACCCATTTTTCCTGATTTCGTATTGTGCAATCTAGTACCTGCTTTCTCTTAGACTTCTTCCACATTTTGTTAACTAACAAAACAGTCTTTCTTTGTAGAGGCAAAACTCCAAACAGCAAATACCGTAAACAACAGCTGAAGTTAGCAGTGCTCAGAATTCATCTTCTCCTTACAACACTGTTTCCTGCTTCTTATAACTGCAGTAGATAAATCACAAAATAAATTTCTCAGTTGTTAGATAGTTTTCTTCAAGTTGAATTTTTCTGTTAAGGTTCAAAAAAAGTAAATTTAAAACTACAATACTAAGGCTGTGTATGCAATTACTATTTTGTAAATAATGTTTCAAATAACCTCATGTATTTGTAAAACTGCTTTTAGGAACAACATGAAAATTGAGCAGGAAGGTTATTCCTGTATCAAAACTTGCCTTCTGTCCTTTCAAAAATTCCCCTCATCAGTAATAAACTACACAAAGATGAAAAACTACATGAAATCATGAGGTTTGAGAATTCCAGTTCACACATACTCATCAGAAGCTGGCAAAATTACTCTCATAATATTTCCTCTTTTTTTAGAGCTCTATAACTCCTATGTGTCAGCTCAGCTGGAAACTCTCCCAGCCACACAAAACCAAGTCTATCCTAATCTAAGTCTACTAAAGTGCTACAGGAATTACCATTACAGCTTGTTGGCAAAGCCATGCTATGAGGCACCCAGTCACGAAAACTGAGCAACTGTTTAGAAGTTAACACCCACACAGCATTTTGGGAGAACCAACAATGTGAATGCTGAGGCCTGAACACAGAATAGCTGAGAGGAGGCCCATGCAGACAGGGAAACAGAATGCTACAGCTGTTGTAATGGACATCAGAAAATAGAAGCATAGGTAAATAAATGAAGGATCTGACAGTCAACGCAATGCCATGAAGGAGTGTAGAAAAGTGGGATGTAAGTGTCCCAAATTTTCTATTGCAATGCAATGTGAAATAACTGGAGTCAGATCTTGCAGCACTGCAGAAAAATGAGAGCTTCCAAATGGAAATGCACCATATGTAACAAATGTACAACATTTTAAAGATATCAAAACACTTAAAAAGAGCAGTGGCTTAATCTGGATATTTGCATTTCCCATGTAGTTTTGACTTTTGGGAATGAAATTTCTTGGTCTCATTTCCTCACTAGTAAAATGGGAGTATTCTGAAGATAACTTCATTGCTGGTAAAAAATCACTCAGATATCCTGGTAAAAAGAATACAGAAACTAATTAGGTATCTAATAATTTTTATTTTAATACAAAATTCAGATTACAAACCTAAATAAAATGAAATCTTGACTGTTCATTCACTCAATGTCGACAAAAGAGATAGGCTGTAAAATTATTTTAGCATCTAGGATTTTACCATAGCACACAAGAAAATGGCAACAAGCTACATTGCAGATTAACAATAGTTCAATTTTTATTTTGTTTAAGAAGACAGAAATACTGTGACAGACAAGGATACCCCTACCTTGACATAATAGCACACTCCCAGCAAATAAAACAAGAACAATGTAATGATTCCTCTGTTATGCTTCCCCATTTCCAGAAATAAACTATTTTAATTTTAAAACCACTTAGGAGACTTCAAATGCTGGAATTTATGGTCTTAGAGGTCCCTTTTGATGTAGCTTGGTCAGTTATAATTTCTAAAGAACATAACCTGTATAATCAACATAGCAATACTACTGTTTATAATGACTATAAAGTGGTTCATTCCGAACTCCAGAGCTCAGACAAAGCAGCCTGGCCTTTAATGCTTCGCTGTGCAGCAGCCAAGTGCAGAAAGAAAGTATTTAGCAGTGGCACCTGTTTGTGCTAATTCAAACTGTCCAAAATCTAGAGTACAATTTACCCTCAACCTAACAAAGTGATTTTTAGAAATAAAACCAACTATGCTCTATCCTCTATGATTAATTGCATAACCACATCCATAAACTCTTTCATCCTGATAATTCTTCATCTATGCTTTAGAAGACTGGTGAGTTTAATTTTTAGTAAGGCAAGATACACAAGAAAATTAACACAACTGATAGAATATTTAGGCTTTGAAGGCATTTTGTTTAACAAAAAAGACTACAAAACCCTTAGAAATACGATTTCTTTATAGCACATGCTTTGTTGTCACTTTTGGAAAACAAACTTCCTTCTATTTAAATTTTTTTAAAGTAATATATTTAAACCAGATGATAGAAGATGTAAAAGAGCAATTATATTCACAGCACAAATTCCATTACAGTTAGTCTTAATAGTTTTCTTCACTATGTTGGAGATGCATATAAATGTCTGAAAGTGAAAATTTTTTTTTTAAAGATGAGATATGCAATACATTACAAGGAATTATTTCACCTGCATGTCTTTCTCCACATATAAGATTTAGCTAAATACACACAAGAAGTTGATAGTCATCCTGGTTCTGAAACTTCTGTCTAATAACAAGTATCACAGAAGATTGTAAGATACCAGACAGAAGAACAGGAACTCTTAGGTGCTTTGAAGAATTTATTATTTTAAACATTATGGACAACCAAAGCAATGCCCTTGAAATAGAACAAGTTTAAAATAAAATCAGTAAGAAATCGAGTTCTAGTACTGAGTTTCTGTAAACATACAATGCATCATGAAGAACTCAAAAGAAGAGAAGCATGAGCTTCTAAAAACCAAATGTCTAACTCAGCATGAAGAATTACCTGCTTAGTGACCAGCTGACTTGTATTTTAATGAGTGTATGAGATGTTAATCCTCAAAATTTTACCTGAGTTACCTAAAGCTACTGAATGTTATGTCATTTCCTCCTTGATCTGTGTTCAGCAATTTTTTCTACTATTTTATATTCAAAGCATTTGAGCTGAAGAAATCTAGACTCAGAGGAACTATTTTAAAATTTATTTCCTCATTATGCAAAATGTTACCTTAACATTGAATTAAAGGCAAAAAAAAAGGCATCCATAGAATAAAACAATCTTTGAAAAGTATTATTAAATGTTCTTTTTATTAATATCACTCCTAAGTTAAGTATATTATGCATTTATGCTTAGGCACAGAAAATAAACCCAAACAAGTCACATTTACCTGAGAGCTACAAGAAATTTAGAAGCTGGAGTGACCGGAAAACATCAAGCAGCTGCTGCGTCCTTTTCCAAACAGGAACTCAAGCCCATTAGCACAACACAAATACTACTTGTTGTAAAATAAGAAGAGAAGAGGTGGTTGAAGTACAGACTTTGTGCTACTGTTTTGGAGGAATGAAAAGACAAAAAATGAGAGAACACAAACTTTTTCATCCAGAAAAGACGAAACTTGGTTTAGATCTGAACTGCTTTTTCACTGCACCCCATTGCTATCCTTAAGAACTCTACAGAATTACTTGAGCATCATGACAAAGCCATATTAGCAGCACAAAAACCTAAGAGTTGTGTTGCCAACTGAAACAGACGCAACACTGTAAACCAAACAAATGAAAGGCCCACATCTCCTTTTTACAGCTTTTCTTCCTGAGCACCACGTCTACCCGGGATCTACGCAAACCATGCAGCATGACGTTATAACTCATAACTGAAGTTATGTCTCATTCAGATTTCTGCAGTTCTCATAATTCCTGCTTAACCAAACCAAAGACTTTAACCAAAAGTCTGTATCAAAATGCAATGCAATGACATCTTTAGTGGCACAACAGGGAAAAATGAGACTGTCTTAAAACACTTCTCCTCTTATGGTGTGCTCTGGCTTTTGACAGCCATTCCACTAAACTGTTACATATTTAGACACTATTTATCTTCTCTAATAACGAAACACAATAGTTCCTTTAAAAGAGCTTTAATGCACAGAAAAGTTTTGTTACATATATACTTTCTCTCTGTATTTTGGTGTAGCACATTATTTCCATCAGTTCTCGAACTGCTCTAGAAAGTTCAAATTTATGCCTTTGGGTGGTACGGTGGTACTTTTTTCCTCCAGTGTATTAAAATCATTGATCTGACACAGTTTAGGCTCTACACAAATCAAGTTATTCTGGAACATGAATGATGCAACCTTTCATTTCTAACATCATGAAAAGATTGCGTATTCTACTGCTAACTCTTAATGAGTTAAAAATTATTTCATTGAGGTGTTTTGAGTTTCCTAGTAGTTGAAAATACTACACCTATCTTAGAAAATAATTCTAGTATACAGACTTGCATGTCTGGATTTCCAGAGAATGGAATTACTGGTCAAGGATTAAATATCAATCAGTATCTCTACACATAACAGACATTCTCCATATGACATGCATTTAAAAACATAAAAAGTAACTCAGGTATTTAAGTGATTATGAAATTTTAGTTTTCTAACTTTCTCAGTTCTTGACAAAATAACATAGTAATCTTAAATCTGCATCCCTTTGTTATACACCACTGGATAGCTGCTTCCTGTAATGGGGGTAGATGCTCCTTCAGCTGCAAGTCAATATCAACAATCCTGCTGTCAGCCACATTATCACATGAGCATGCTTGATCTGCTTAACCAGCCCATCTAATCACTGACAGCAGTTCTACCCAGCAGGGAAGCAGGTATGACCAACGTGCTTACAAGTAAATTCAATCTGAGTTCTGCTAGAAACACAGTAAGTTTATTTACAGTATTTCTTGCAGTCCTCTTTGGATAACTAACATAACTCAACTATTAAGAGCATTACAGCAGATCCAAAATAAGTCATGTGTGCACTTAGAGACATTACCAAACCCTGAAACGTGTCAGACAGCAGGCACACACAGGCGGTGACAGACAAACTCTAGCAAATCTTGCCCCCCAGAAGTTTAAAAAGTTACCACCTCCAGCTGCCCATTCCATTCCTCAGCTAAAGGTTCCTGCCTCTCTCTCTCCCTTCCTGGAAATCAACAGGAAGGAATGTGTATTGCTACACTACTCAGTTCAAAATCTGGCAGTTTAAACTGTTGATAAATTAAAACTAACCTGTTGGACTTTACACTGGAAAAACCACTCACACCCACTCCTTACAACCCATTCTGCGACAGGGCAAACAACCCCCTGGAAAAAGCCATGGCAAACGACAAGGGGAGAGTAATGTCAGCATGCACATACTCACTGTCTCTTCGTAAGGATACTTAGGCATAATCTTTGATGGCCTTATGTACTGATACAGCTGTATCAGTGAAACTCGGGAAGAGTCTCCTCATTTTGCACTTCTTCCCCTTTGTATAGCTCCTTTCTTGGGTCCAAGCGATTTCTTTCATTACCAACCACGTCTACAGAACACGGATTCCCTCTTTGAAAACTAACTCAACCTCTTCCTTAGGATTGTGGTACCACAGGAGCTATGCTTTTGGTATTTCAACTAGCTTGACAAACTAAACTTTGATATTTCTCTAGCAGGCAGTGCAACCACCTTATTAATCTAAATTATTTTGTATTTTTGCACTTTTTATGGTTAATCTTCTCCCTAATGAACTGCAAAAACATCACAGGTTCTTATTAAATAGATACCTCTAAATAAAACCAATACCTGAGCTGTGAATCTTTCATCATCAATTTGAATTCCTTATAAAATTGTTAATTTTATTCCACATTATAGGCTGTCTTTAAATTTTTCTTCAACTGTTTAACCTAATTTTTTTCTTAAAAATTTTTTTTTCTTTCTAAAAACAGTGAAATCATCTGTTTACTTTTATTCCACCTTTCTTCAAACTTTGTCAGTTTTTCTTCTTGACCAAGTAAAAGTGGTTTAATTTTTCTCCTTTCTGTGTAAAGCATATTTTGGTGCCTAAGCATGCTGTTAATTAA
This sequence comes from Ifrita kowaldi, assembly GCA_013398055.1. Lineage (NCBI taxonomy): Eukaryota > Metazoa > Chordata > Aves > Passeriformes > Cinclosomatidae > Ifrita > Ifrita kowaldi. Next base: position 92,920 of record VZRS01007236.1, read on the forward strand.
AGGAAATTACAGAGTCAATAGTAGGGATGAGAGGTAAAAGTTTATTCTGCAAGCTTATGTCACTATATGCTGACTCCCGTGGCTAGTGTTCATAACAGAAAGGTTTTTTCCATCCACTAAAATTGGTATCAGCTAAATGCTATCACCATGACAGAGCTGGTAAAACATCTTTTTCTTCAAGCTGAGGCATGACAAGTCTCTGCTTGGGCCTTTTACAAGAGACATAAAAATACCTTGTGATGGAGACTTGCAACTGGCTGAGTGAATGAGGTAAAACCCGGGTGAGGTGGATCAGTAGCACCCAGGCTTCTTGCCCAGAATGCAAAGCACAATGAAGTGAGAAAGGTTAAGCTGAATCAGTAATGTATGAATGACTTTACCTAACATGGCATCATAGGCCATGGAATGGACAAACCTCCCAGGAGCCAAAAATTATCTGTGTTAGGCTCCAAAATATATTGACTTTGGAGCCAAGAATACTTGTTTCTCTCTGTGATGCAGCTTTTATTTTGCCATATATTTGCCACTAAATGAGACAATGTTGTAAAATATCAACTTCATTCTGAAATCAGAAATTTAAAATTCCCCAAGATTTTCTTGCTGAAGGACTCACAATAATACTACAAAGACAAGTGAAAATTTCTTCTTGCTTATCTTCTTATTCTGCATACTGTGGAGATCCAAAGCTAAAAAATGGAGGTGAGAAGAACATTAGAATCCAAACCCCTCCAATGCAGTCCAAAAAGCCTCTTCTCTTAGTCACAGCCTTTCCACACCAGCTGTAAAAACAAGCCATCCAGGAGAGGTGCTAACTGAAAGGGGGCTGTTGCAAGAGACAGCTGATCATGGCCACATTTATTTTAATCTTCATCTTCCTTCCCAGAGCTGCCTAAGAGGCTGTGTGCTGCTACTGTCTCTTAAAGAATTAACATTTCAACAATTAATAAAAGACAAATTCAAGCAAGTAATTAGACATTTATGGTAAAAAAATCAGGAAGTATATACATATCCCTAGATCAAAAAAAAAAGGTTATCTGTACAGTCCTCATCTAACTATCTAGTTACCAAAGATGTCACAGGCACCTAAACTTTCATCTGTAAAATTAGCCAGAAACTTAAGCCCCAAGAAGGCCAAAGGTGCTGGGCTGAAGTTAACACCTCCCTTTCACTTGAAATTCACAAACCATACCTCCCAAACTGTCAGCCACCCCAAAGCTTCCATCTGTGTGTACCGTGTTAGAACCAATATGACTTCAGTGGGAAAACAAAGAACTCATCACAATCTCTGTTAATGGTCAGTGTCAACACTTGCTATTTTGTTTACAGATGATGAAAGGAATCACTCCATAACCTGAACATCAGAGTAGAAACATGTCAACCAAAGAAAGCAAGCTACTCTCTCTCAAAAGACTACTAATCATCAGCTGCTGACAAGGATCAATCCTGTTGAAGTGCCGGCACTATAAAAAAAGAACACATGTTTAATAGATCAAAGAGTGAGCAAAAACTCAATTTCGAAGTCAGATAATCTTAGGATAACGACTGGAAAAGGACAGCAAATTCTACATTTCAGACCTGCTGCCAATCCTACCCCTGCATTTTGTTCAATGAGTTTGTAATGAAAAATATGGCATTTCTTGAAGTAATAGCCAGCCTGAACGCTGACATGCCTTGTGCTCTGCCAGTCTGGGCTTAAGGATGCTGCTTGGGCGTAATGAATACCATTCCACTGCATCTTGGAAATGGTCTCCCACACTATTCTGCCTCCCCAAGAGCCTATGGATTTGCTCCCATAATAATAGTATTTGCTCAATTCACAGTAACACACCTTATTTAGCTAACAGCAACTTTTGACATCAATATTATGTCACTATTCTTCATAAAATACCAGATTTTATAACCTTCAAAGAACAATCTAGAACTTATGAGCAAACAGCTATTGTGAATAATTATCTCCCCTTCTTCTTTCACAACTGCCTTGTTTCAAATTTTTCTTCCCATTTTGATTTTGCAAGATTTCAGTCATTAAAAAGCGACAGGTTTCTTTATTCTAAAACAGTAATAGATCAATCCTTGAATAAACTACACCATCTGTCTTCCCCTGCATACTGTGCTTTTAAGTGACATTTATTTAAGGTTTCTACTAAAATAAAACCTCCACAAGCAATAGCCATACTTATTCATTGTCTTAAAAACAGATGAATTTGGCTAAGGCTGTTGATTTTGGTCTTTTGCAGGTACCTAACTACTGCTTTGGAAATTTCAGTACTCTATTCCTGTACGTTCTGCCCAAGAGCCATTTTTTTATTAAACAGTTGTTTAATATGAAAAAATCAAAATAGCAGCTACATGAACTAAAAGCAAGAATAAAGGCAATTAAGCCTTTTGCTTGTTGATACGAGAAAAAAATAGTGTCCACATTTGAACTATCTTTTTGAAAGCAGCCAACATTTTATAAATTCCAAAAATACTAGGTTCCCCAGTTTGCAGTAAAAGCTTCCCTAATGCTTCTAAGTCTTCAAATATTTTGGGGAACAGTACTCACTTTTCAGTAAGAGCAATCCAAGGTTTCAGTAACAAGTTCCAGATCATAAATCATAAAAATAATTAATATTTTGAATAGTATAAAATAATAACAAGCCAAAAAAAGCTTTACACAAGAAACTCTCTGTGCTGCTGAAACTCTCAAGAAATATCAGAAAGGGCAACAATTACAAAATGCAAACCAGAAAAGAGCCTACCCTCTTCGGACCTGAGACTGATTTCAGTGTGGCAAATGCATAGACACACAGAAACCAACTGCAAAGCGGAAACAAGGTCCCCAAAGAAAGGAATGTCTCCATAGGTACCTTCATCCTACAGACTAAACAGACGTGTGCTACAGGTACTCAGTCTGGGAGGAAACAAAAAGCCTCAGTATGATCTTTTTCCTTCTCCACTTCCTACCTTTGTCTGCAAAGATTTTTCTTCCCTGATTGATAGACCTGACTCTTGTCTACAGGGAGGAAAGAGGAAATTACCTGTAACCGAATCACTACTGACACCTGTTGGCAGCCCCGAGAAATCCGCGTTAATACGGCCTGGTATAGTAAACACCGAGGAATATAAGGGGTGGGAACACCAAAACAATCGACCTCAAACCATTATAAAGCTCTCACGCCTTGGTTCTGACATTCTCACGTGTTGCAGGTCCGGGAAGCAGGAATGGCACCAAATAGGAGCCCCGGGAGGAGTTAGGAACCACCCCACTACATAAAGTGATCTTTGCTGGTACCAGTTTGAATTGAAATTTCAACCAAATTGGTGGAGTAAGGCGAAAGGCTGCCTCACCCTGCAAACGGTGTGAGATCACCATGCCATCTGGCAAAGAAAATGGATTCCAGGAGCAAGCCCAGCTACTAAAGGAGATTTCTAGGCAAGAAGATTGACATACTGAGCACGTGTGTAACAGAGTGGAAATGAATAGGAACATCCTATACGCAACAAGGCAGGGAATGGCAAATCACAGTACCAGTGAAAGCAAGATACAGACATCAAGTGGAAACACAAGCCTTCGCCTAACACTTATTTACGTTTTACTATACAAACGCAAATACGCAGCAGAGCGACAACTCCCCTGAAAGAAGAAGTGCCCTGGCAGCCCAGCCGGGGGCAGGAGGGCAGGCGGGCAGGCAGGCAGGCAGGCAGCGAACACACACAGCCGCACTAACCCCAGCACGGCCGCCATGCCGCGCCCGGGCCGCCGCCAGCCCCAGCCCCGCCCATCACCTGGCGGAAGCGCGGAGGGGGCGGGGCCTACCCAGAGCCCGCCCAGCCGGGGCCAAGACACGCCCCCTGGCGGTCGCGCGCGCGCCCCTTCCCCGCCGCCGCCC
>VZRS01007236.1:96836-145050 GCA_013398055.1 Ifrita kowaldi
CACGGCGGGGTCGGGCCAGCTGCTGCCGGCCCGCGGCTTTGGGGAGGCAGGGACCTACGGGAACATGGGGTTTATCCTAAGAGCATTTATCCGATCTAGTACCTTTTTAAGTAGTAGTTCCGGTGGGTTTCTCCATTGATAACCCAGCATCCTTTCTTTTCTGTGGCAGCAGAGTGATTGGGATGGCTTCCCCTTTGCGAAATGCGCCAGGCGTAGGACACATAATACCACTTCAGAACGTGTTGCGTACAGATAAAATGTATTGATGCAAACTTGTGTTGGGGGTACCTTTTTTCCCAGTTTTGGTGTTGGTTTGGGGTGGGTTAACTTAGTTACAGAAAACTTCCATTAAGTTAAGTATGCGTGATGTGGAGGGCAGGAGTTTCACAAGCATTTGAGCAGCTGTTACAGTCACCTAAGAGTGGAGGTCTCTGCTCCCGTTTTTGCCACGTGGTTCTTTACCAGAACTCTACAGGGGAATCTGGTTCCTAGGACACTTGACTGAGCTGCTCTAACTCAGTTCATGTTTTATTGTTTGGTTGGTTTTGACCCAGATTAGTGAGCTAAAGCAGCCCATTTCTGGAAGTGTTTAGTGCCAGGTTGGATGGAACTCTGTACAACTTGGTCTAGTGAAAGTTGTCCCTGTCCATGCCAGGGAGGTTGGAACTTGATGATCTTTAAGGTCCCTTCCAACCCAGGCCATTCTGATTTGGTGATAATTCTGTGGAGTTTTGGAAGGTAAGTGACACCAGTGGATCCGTAATAGCAGAACTTGAAAGGAGAGATGAATGCAAATAAAGGGCCTGCCATCACCTTTCAGGCTGGTTTAATGCCACAGGAAAAGAAGCCCCATATTTATGCTACACTGACGATTGCAAAAGCATAACATTGGCATAAAACCATATATTTGGGTGTTGTGGTGAGCTCAGCATATATGAGGCAGCATACTAATGCCTAATTTGGGTGAAATATGTACTGCCAGTCCATTCTGTGGTGCACAGATCTGGTATTACTGGGAGATGTTACACCTAAGATGCTTCTCTTGAATGTCTCAGAAGTTCTGGGGTCCCCAAACGTAAGGCCTGCTACTCCACCAGACTGACAGGGGTTAAGAGATGTTGATAAGGTTTACTACTTAAAAAGATAATGCTTTTTGCAAAGGGATGGAAATTCATAGCAAGGCTTAAATCGGGAAGATTTGGCAGTGTTTTTCTTAACTTCTATCTCCAAAAGTGGTTTTTTTCACTTGTAAACTTTATTTTTTTATTTGAGATTACTAAACTTGGTTTTAGTGAAATGATATTTTAGTTGCCTAATTTCCCAACTGGACTAAATGTAACTATGGAGTTCATAATTCATAAAAGATTTGTTCCATGCAGAGTCAAGCAGATACAGAAAAAGGATGAGGAAAATGTCTAATAAGAATCATAATTTATGTAGTGCATAAGAGACAAATAATGAGAAAGGATAATCTTGTGTTGTGTTTTGTCTTAGAAAAAATGTAGAAGACTTCACTGGACCTAGAGAAAGAAGTGACCTGGGATTCGTCACATTTGACATTACTGCAGATATCCTTAACGGAAAAATTGGTTTGCAGACTTTTAGGAATAAGAACACTTTGATGTCTATTTTTGTTACCATGTAATCTTCAGGTATTCAGGACTTGGGAAAACTAGCAATTTGTCTTAAAATAAAAATTTAAAGCAGCTAAAAATAGTATTTTGCATAGCTGTGGCAATGAAATAGAACTTAAACCAGCTGTTTGGTCTCTAGTAGGTGACAAGTTGTTCTCTCTTTTTAATGCCTGTGACAAGTTGTTCTCTCTTTTTAATGCCTGTTTTTAAAATCAGGCTCTATTGTGAAGTGCACTGTATCTAATAATGGGGAGTGCAGTTTAACATCTAGACATTATTACTTTTAAGTGAAGTTTGTATCAGTGGTTTGAGGAGTGAATTGATGGTAGGTTTTATACAGTGTACTCTTTTGAATGTCATACCCAATCTAGAAACTACACCTTTCAAACTCATTTTGTTGTGAGGATGTCAAAGTTCTGATCGTATAACAGTTGCATAGAAGTACCTGTCTTCTTCTAAAAATAAAAAGACGTTGTAATCCTTTACTTGTTTAGGTGTTAAACACTCTAATCTTTAGTATTGAATAGTATGAAATTCATTGGGAAGCGTATGATTTACAAAAAAATATATCACGTTGTTTTTTGGCCTCGTTCTCAATTGCTGTTGCAGTTTTGCAGTTTTTCTTTTATATTTCTTTGCTTCCCTGCTAGTCTGGATTTAGGCTCTTGCAAGAGTTTTTCTGCAGAAGTCAATACCAAATAATAGGGGCTCGTTCAGGTGATTACACTAAACCTTGTTTTGCAGCTGGTCTGAGAATCCTGGGATTTTTCCCTGTGTGCTGGTTTTTGTCACTGTGAGGCTAGACACTGGTTACCCCTGTGTTTTGGTTTCACTGTGTTGAAGAACACCATGGTGTGTGAGCAGACCACACAAAATACAACTTTTTATACAAATGCTGGATAAATAGGCTAATCAGATTTTTGCAGATGTGTCTGCACTGGAGTAAGAGGATTTTTTTTTTTATCAACTGGAAGCAGGAGAGGTAAGCTCCTAAGTCTAAGTTTTACCTCTGAAATGCTTATACATATTAAAATCAGAGACTGAAATTCTAAAGCAGATGCATAGACTCGTACACGCTGTATATAGAGGGAAGCAGAGCAAGGCAGGACAGGACCTCTAAAAGAAATGTTCTTGTACAAGGATTAGTCTGCAATATGTGGGTGTAAAGATTCCATGTTTTAATGACTTCTGCTAGTAACAATTTTTTTTTGTAAAGAGTCTGACTAAATCTCTCATGCCTGGCATAAATAAGGCTTGCCATATTTAGAGCTGTAAAATACAACTGCATAGTAGGGTTTTTTGTTCAAAACTGGTAAAGAGATACAGGTACGTGTACTGTCCTAACTACCAGAATTTGAATTCCCTACACTCCTCCAATTTTGTATTTCTATATTGTTTAACGTTACTGTATTTTGATCCACAGTTGGATACGAGGGTTCTCTGATAGTATAAAAAATTGCCTTGAGGATATTTATGGAAGAATTCTGTTGTGCCTTTTATGTCTAAGGTTTTATAATAGATTGTCTAGCAGAGGATTCTGGTTACTAGCTTGCAGTGTCAAATATAGAACTCTTAAATCATTGGAGGAGAAATAGCTGCTAGATTTCATAAATAGTAAAAAGAAAAACCCACCTAAAAACCTGTCACTTCAATATGATTAAAATATGTGTTCAAACTGCTGGAAGTGAGATGAGGTGTGTTGAAAGGTAAGAACTCACTGTAATGATTATAGATTACTCAGATCTAGTAAAAATAAAACAAGGTTATGTAAGTACAATATGGTATTTTTCTTAACTTGCATACATCTGCAGAGTATATTTGACTGGAATGTTAAACAATTGTTTCTATATTTGTCTGCAGAATATTCAACGAAAAACAATGTAAGTATTAAAAAGAAGTTTGAAGCGATTACCCATTTTAGTGCTGCAGCTATTTCTAAACATTGTGTAGTTCTGCTGAGAAGAGTTAAGGCCACCACCATTTCCTGCTAGCCTGGGCTATTTTTACTGGCCTTCATGTTTATTTTCTTGACAGTTTAACTGTAGGTTGGGAAGTTCACTGTCATGAAACCTACTTTGAAATATGCCCAGTAGAATGGGAGAAAAAGAACACATGCCTTGTGTTGCAGTATACTTGCAATAGTATACTGTAAATTAGTTTTTTCACCTTTTCTGTTAATTTTACTTTTTTTCTAACTTTCTGCAGTTGACTGCTGTAAGAAACAAGAGAGAGTGGCTTCTGAGCTGGCCTGATGTGGTGTGTCTTTTGTTCATAGATCACAGAAGTGGTTGTCCTTACCAGTTACTATAGCCTCATAATTCATTTACATTACCTTGTCATACTTCTCAAAATAATTTGCCTTGCTCCTTTAAATTGGTTGTTACTGCTACTTCGCTTTGGATAGCTGAACACCCTTTTTACTGATCTGATAGAAGCTATGTGGAACAGCCTTTAAAAAAATTGTTTTAATGAAACACCATGCTGCCATGGTACCACTGAATTCTAGTTGAGGCTGCTGTGGTCACATTGCAAAGATATAGTGAAAGCTTGGGGGTTTTCTTAACTTTCTGTAAAAAACTATCTTTTTTTTTCTTGGTTTTTTTGAAGTACCTAAGTTGTATTAAACAAGATGCTGGATATTGTGTTTGCGCTAGAATAGTTTTTAGGGTTTCTGAGATTTTATTGTATTATTTCATGTTTTAGATTTTTTTTTTCCACATAAATCACTATTTCTCACAAATACTGAGAAGTATTTTTCTAAATTGTTCTATAAAGTACTAAACAAGACTGTTCAGCATCTACTTAAAAGAACAGTATAAAGTTTTGGTAACACAAGATCTTGGGATCTCACTTTTTCAATTGTTCATAAATTTTATGGCTTATGCTTGCAATTCAAGTAGAGATTTGCATTAAAGTTGGAAAAATGTTAAATACAAAAGCGGAGTCATGATAGCTCAGTTTAGGTATTTTGTTTGAAACAAAGTCTAAATACTGCTTTAAAAGTGACTTACCTTTGCAACTCAGAAAGAAACCCCATTGTGCTTTGTAATTCTTCTAAAGCATATGACTTTTTTTAAATGGCTTTCTTGTGTTTTAAGATGTTCCTTGTTGTTTCCATTTATTGTGTCACACTTCACTGTGTAGTAGTACTACACTACCCCACTGTGAAGCATTATTTTGTTAAACTAGTTATGGATTGCAAGCATGTACTTCTGGGGTTTTAGATAAATAGTGCAGTGAAAGTCCGGTGTCTGAATGTGATCTGGTATGGTACCTTGCTGACTTAATTACAATTGTGGTTTTAGGCCTTGAATCAGGTGGTCCTTTGGGACAAGATCATGTTGAGAGGAGATAACCCAAGGCTGTCCTTAAAAGACATGAAGTCAAAGTACTTTTTCTTTGATGATGGAAATGGTCTCAAGTAAGTAAATATTTGTTTCATTTTATTCATGGTATCTTGATTTACTTGCATACTTTGCATTTAATATGTGTGTTCATTGGTGTGTTAAGATACCTGTATTCTATCTGATACTCTGTTATCTCTGTTGCATCTTTGTAGTTTGATTGTTAGAAGATGGCCTTGGGATACAAGATATCCTATGTATTGTGTAGACTAGAATATGCGCTGCTGTTTTGAGTGGCAGGCTTCTGGGTTTCTGCCTTCAGTCTGTGTAGAATTGGTTCTGTGACACACTCAACTCCAAAGGAGTTAAATAAAGAAAAAAAAGTAGGCAGTAGCTACGTAAAATCAAAACGTCTATTGTTTCTGGACCAGGAAAGCAATCTGTATCCTAATGTATTTAATACTAGTAACTGTTAATTAAATTGGTTAACTTGAGCATTTCTGCTGATATTCTTTGTTGCTTTTGCAGGGGAAACAGGAATATCACCTTGACTCTCTCCTGGAATGTTGTACCAAATGCTGGCATTCTACCTCTTGTAACAGGATCAGGACATGTGTCTGTACCTTTCCCAGATACCTATGAAACAACAAAAAGTTATTAAATTATAGTGCTGAATCATAAGCAAAATATTTTTATACTTGTATATTGTGGATACATTTTATTGCAGTTTCTTCTTGCATCCCATGCAACTTTTCACTGAAAGGAACTTAATTTCCTCAGGCTAGTAGCATAGGAAAAGGAAATGAAAATTCAGGGTTGTTTTTTTTAAATAAAACATTGAAACTTAAGGGAAAGGCAAATTGCAGAGTAATGGTTTTGAGGGGGGAAAACTGAGGATTTTTTTTTCCTGGCCATCTGAGTATAGATCTCCTTTTCTTTTAAATAAATATTTTTAAACCAGAAGATGGTCTTCCTGTGTTTGGGCTTTTTAAGTACCGTGATAGTTATTTAATGTGTATAGAATATGTGTAAAATACATATACACCTTCTGGACTTGATTTCTGGGAGTGCCTGAAAGAAATGGCTGTTCCATTTTAGGGCATTTTTTTAAATCCATGTGCAGTATGTTACAGTAGGGTAACCTTAGTACTTTCCAGGACTGCCAGCTGCTACTTGGAAAACTGATAGTTCATTATCTGTCAGTCAGCCTCAGATCTTGTTTTGAGTGCCACTGATGTAGCCCACACCCGGTTTTGTATTACAAATCATTTTCATAACTGCTTACAATGCAGCAAACTGGAAGAATAAAAAGAAATCTATTCAGTATGAGTCTTAAGATTTTAAGCATAAGACAAGGCTAAGTCAGCAAGAAAAGTAAAAGCTTTAGGTAAAGAAAGGCTTTCTAAAAAGGAATCTCTAGATTTTGATTGGGATCTGTTCATCAGGAAGAATGAATGTGCTTGTTCCAGAAGGGGCTGAGACAACTAATATTAGAGGGGACCTTCCATAGCAAGGAATGGGATAGATGTTGCCCTAAACAGTCTGGGTAAACCTTTCCAAAATAGAGGATTTCCCCACTGTAAGATACAGTCATTGAGGTAGATTTACCAACTTGACTGTCAATGAGTCTACCTGCAAGTCTTGCTGAGTTGCATCAACCAGGAAAGGTAGCAAGCAGCATGTAGCGGCTTCAGTCAGGCCCTCTGCCGAAAAAGTGGCCTCTCTGTGGCTGCATACCCCCCGTGTGTGCTCCTTCCCTCAGCTACAGCTGTGAAAGCTGTCGGGGTTGGGAGGACAGAAGGAGCAGGGTATCAGGATGGCCTCTTGGCAATAACAAAGGTGAGCTGGTGCATTTGGGTCATTGTATATCCAGGAGAAGAGCACGCACTGCTATCACCTTCCTGGCACAGTCCTTAAGGTACACGTCAAACAAAGCATGACAAGGGAATTTATTGCCAGACAGGGAATGTTCTGAATGTACTGGGGACTTGGAAAAAGAGGAAACTAAAACTCAGGTTTTAATACCGTAAATCAGAAAAAAAGTAATAGGAAAAATGATGAAAACTGCCGTGTGAAAAACCTTGCAAAAGAAGAGATGCAAAAGATTGGAGCAGTGTCCCCCTTTGTTTTGAGTTCACCTAAGAGCTGATGGATTTTAAGGGAACTAACTTGCTTTTAAAAAGGGATATTTTAATATTTGTGAATTATTTTTAAGTGACTATTTAGTACATTCTTCATGTTGTTGTATTAATCAAAAATGTCTTGAAAAAAATTCCGAAAAAGTGCTTTGTCTTTACAAACAAAATTTTGTTTAAAGTGTGAAAACTAAAAAAATTCACATTAATATTTTAGGACAATTTGTCATTTGTATCCATTTGTACCATATTTGCATGAATTTCCGTTCTCTGTACTTGTGCTGTTCTCCACAGAGTAGCATAATCAGCACACAGAAACATACTGGTTTTGCTGTGCTTTGATATCAAATGTATATATGGCTCTAAAAACTGTTACAGAGAACTTAAAACTGTCATACAGAAGGAAAACAAAATATTTTTAGAGATAATTGGGCAAAGTTGTGGATTTGTTTTGGTAATTGCCAAATAAGTGGTTGGTTTATTCATAAATTATATTCTTGAATTGTTTACTGAAGCATTTCTTGTGGCTTGGCATTCAACCACTTCCCTGCATTCCTTTGGCAGTACTCTTCCAATGAATATAATGCCTGCCTGTTAAAGAGAAGCTTTAACTACAAAGACAAGGATCCACTGTCAAAAAACATCAGGGAGAAAGCTACTTTCTTTCCTCCAAAATGGTATATTCCTCCCAGCAGACTGTAGCAGAATTTCAAGACACTGAAACTGTAGCTTTCAAATGTGATGTTTGATGCTTTACTAGCCTTTCCCTGTGAAGAGAAATTATGTTTTAGGTACGTGTTTTAGAGGGATAAAGACGAAGCCGTCATGGAGTTCAAGTTCTTGGAGAGAAGAACTTGTTTTTATCCTGAGGAAAAGGCCAGCATAGATGATAGCTTAGGTTTTGCTCCTGAGCCCCTGAGACAGGGTGTTGGTTCAGGGTTTAGGGAGGCAAATTCCTCAATTGATCTCTCAAAAAAAAGTAAACAGCCTTTCAAAAAGTAAAATGGCTACTGTATTTTGTTGTGACTATTCTCAAACCATTTATAAAAATAATGCTTTTATGGAAACTAATGGCTTTTACTTCCTCATCTCACACATCTCATGAATTGCTAGTATTGCTGGTAGCTGATTGTTCTCTTAGCTGTATTGCTAACTAAATGCTGCTGGTTTTTGTAGTGATGTGTACTAACCAGGTATTCCCTGGCAAGTGATTTACTTAATGGGAAGAGGCTGAAGTGAAAACACTTAAAATACATTTCAGATAGTAATTTTTAAGTGAGGTTCTGGGGACAGGAATTCTTGTGTAAGGACTGAAAAATGGAAATTTTTAAAGTAACCTGGGTTTCTATTTGCCATGAAAAGCATACTGCACTACACTGACAGCTCTGTGCAGGAAGGGCAAAATAGCTTTGAAAAATCTATATTTAGAACTCTGCTTCCCTGAGCATGCAGTATTATTTATGGGTTAACACTACAGATATTGAAAATAGAAAGACATTGAGAAAATAGATTACTTCTATTAGTTGTTTATTCTTTTAATATGTTTCTTCTGAACAATGAAATTAAAGCTAGCTAATATATTGCTTACTAGCAAGATTTAAATAGAGTTCCTGCACATAATTTTTGGATTCCAACTGTTAAAAATGTTGTTCTGAAAATTGCTTCAAGATGATGGGTTTTGCAGGACAGTTCTGCAAAACGAAAGCTGTTAAGGCTGAAAATTCAGATACTGGAAAAGCCATCTTACTCCAAATTTGTGACAGAAAATACATGCAAAATAACTTTGTCAAACTTTAAGAAAAGGCTTTCTGGTTTATTTGGCTGCTTTATTTTGGAATTTTTTTTTTCATTAAAACAGTTAAAAACTTTTAAAAACATTTTAAACTGTTTATTCAAACAAACAAGCCAACAGGCATATATTGTTTAACCTAAAAAGTCCCATTCTGCACGTATTGGTAAATGCTCATACTGCAGTAGTTAGGCATATTTTTATTAAGCAAAAAAATTGAAAGCTTAGCTTGAGCAAGCCAAATAGTTACTGGATCTTTTTCTGGTGCTCTCCACCACTTCTCTTGGACCATTTTTTCAAATTGGCACTGTATTGAAGATAATGGGCTGAAGATTCAGTAGTGCGGCTTCAGTAATAAGCGTGGTCACAGAATAGTTTGGGTTGGAAAGGACCTTTAAAGGCCATCTAGTCCAACCCCTCTGCAATGAGCAGGGACACCTCCAATCAGATCAGGCTGCTCAGAGCCCCATCCAGCTGACCTTGAATCTTCCCAGGAATGGGGCATCTAACACCTCTGGGCAATGTGTTCAGTGTTTTACCACCCTCATTGTGAAAAACTGCTTCCAGGTATCCAATATAAATCCACCCTTCTTCAGTTAAAAACCATTATCCCTTGTCCTATCTCAACAAGCCCTGCTAAAATGTTAATGCCCATTTTTCTGTAGGGCCCCTTCAGGTGCTGGAAGACCTCAATTACGTCTCTCTGGAGCCTTCTCTTCTCCAGGCTGAACAGCCCAATTCTCTCAGCCATCCCTCTAAAATGGCCAAAATTTTCTTCTCCATCTCTCTCCACCCTCTCCTCCTTCCCATTCTCTTCCCCCTCACTACCCCTCCCCCTGTTTACTCCAAGCTTCAACACAACTGCTTTTTTCAAATATTAATGGTCTAGTAATGAAATTCTAAATCCTCTGTGAATAAACTATTTAGAAAATAAAGTGGAAAAAACACCAACTCAGGGTTAATCATGGACAACAAAGTCACCTGGAATTTTCCTCTGCTTCCCAGCTGTATTCCTTTGTGCTGCTTAGTAGTGCCCATGTAAAATCTGAGGAAATATCCATCACTCTTTAAAATGGTAAAACTGGCAGAAATGGATTAGAGAGAACATGCATATTTCCAGCACTAGAGGACCATGACAGTGAGCAAGCATTTCTGTAATTTAAAGACATGTTTGTTATACCACTAACTTTGTTAACAGCAGTCATCACGTGTTTTGCAGTTGTAATACAATGATTTCCACATGCTTTACTTGAAAAGTACACATTTAGTTCCAGAAAGATCCTGGTGTTCTTAAACCATACTGGAAGTGCTTTTGCAAGCAACAATCTTCAAAATAGTACCCTGGGATAACTAGAATTGCCTGTGTGGCATGTGATAAACCCGGCACAGGAGCAGTGGACCTTGCCTAGTTGTCACCTCTCCGTATTGTCAAGCGTCTCTCCTAAAAGGGAGTATCTCCTTATGACTTGTTTTTTCAAAGTTAATAGAACTTTTTTTGACTTAAGAGGGTATAGGTAGAGTCTTTGACTAGGTGACTATCATTTTTCCCTGTCCCCCACTTTAATAAGTTATTAATCAGAATTTGTAAAGCAGATGCTGACATCCACAGCATGGACAGTAGGCCACTCCTCAAAATGAGATAACTCTGTGTAGGGACCCATCCATATTCATCAAAGCCAGTGGGTGTCTTCAGATAAGGTAAGTCTGGGTTTGGGGTTTTTTTTCTGGATACTTGGCATAATAGTAATGTCATGAGTTCACTAGTCATTTATTTTTTTTTAATGCTCTCTGGATCCCAGGATGAGAATTTTCCCACTCATGTGAAATTCTTAATTTTTAGTATTAAAGAAAAAAAAAAATAATGGGGAACTTCTGTTTGTACTTCACATAACAAACTCTTATCCTTTCAGGGAGAGCCAATAAATATGTATGCTGTATGTGTGTATCTGTTGTTCAGTGTAATCCTTCAAGAGCTGGTCAGCACCAGGGAACTTCAGCAATTTTTATTTCAGTGCTGCTTATATTTCAGAGCAATCAGCATCAAACACTGAGGTTTATCTGGACACTTCTACAGGGTGCAACACCAATTCAACACTTTCCGCTGAGGAGCTATATGAGGTGTAAATGACTTGTTTTCCTGGATCCAAAGTGATGGTTTTTGATGGCTCTGATTTTAATTCTTTTTTGTCTTTTTTTGGCTCCTTCTCTTTTTTTTGTTTTGTATTTCTTGTTTACCTTTTGTCAAAGAGAATTGCAGGTGTTTTGCATTCAGGAAACTGATGTACATTTGCCATTAAATTCATGGTGATTCTTTTATGCTCTCATTTTGGTGGTATAGTAACAAAGTATAGTTTTTATGTTGCTCAACACCAGTAATGCACGCTATGATATAGGGATTCAAGGGAAACTCTACCAGGTTTTAATTATACTTGATTGTTTTTGTTGGTAGAGAGAAAAAATGAAAAACCAAAAATGAATGAAGGCAAAAGCTTTTACTTTACAAAAGAAAATCTTGTCAAACAAAATTTTATTTTTGTTTGAAGGATCAGTTTCTGTGTCTGAAGAAGTTCTGCTCTCTGATATCCGAATAGACTTTGAGCAAAGGTCTGTTGTTAACTTTGGAAGTTTTTTCCCCTTCTAAATTTCATCCAAAAAAGCTTTTTTTTTTTTTTTTTTTACCACCGTCATATTAAAGAATTCATACAATATCTTAGTTTCCCATTTTTCTGGGTATATTCTTTCCTTCCTATTTTCTACTTGTGCTCCAGCAAGATTATTTTAGTTTTGATATGTTGGCCCTTTCATGCACAAAGTTAGTTTCGGATTTGTGTTTTAGTGAGACGTCATGTTACAAAGGTACATCAAAAAATCACAGGTGCTTGGATATTGTAAAATTGAGTCTTAATTATTCACACTAAAAATTCCTCAGATTTTAGAAAAAGAACTGTGCCACACATGAGAGGGTGAAAAACGGAAAGCCTTTGTTTGATCAATCCTGGGTCAGTGCCGTCTGCTGCTTTTTCTAGAGAAATATCCTTTAAAAAACCCCATGTTTTGTAGCCTTTGTCACAGGCTGGACTTTTGTAAGTCTATATTTTAATGGGCATTCCTGTTGTTTCAACCAGGAATTATATTTTTTGGTAGCATGACTGAAATATTACGGAACGGTGTAAAAATAGCTTTTTGAAAAACGCTCAATCTAAACAAAATGGCAGTGCAATAGCACTGAAATTGCTCCTGCTAATTTAGTATAGTAAAAATAATGTAAACAAAAATCAGGGTGGGGAAATACTGGTTTTTTGAGGACTAGACTTGATCATTCCTGCAGGGAAATTTTTGTAGGAAATTCTAAGAACCTATCTTGAGTCTAACAAATAAAAGCAATATTGATGCAGTTCAATTTTGAAACCTCATTATGTCATGATTGTAATAGTTTTTATCTTTTATATGAATAAATTGCATATTCTAAAGAATCTTCCTTAGCCAAAGGAAAAAAAGCCAGAGATAGTTTAGTTCAACCCTATGCAGTTTGTGTATTTACCAGCAGATGTCAGGCATTCACTTTACAAAACAGCAGCGCTTGAAAAGTGTCCATTTTCACACCAGGATGTATAAGATATTTGGATTTTAAATTCAGGTATATGATGTAGCTTTTTACCTATTAGACTTGAGAGATTTTAATTTAAAGGACTTTCCAGAGTGTTTAGTTTTAGGCAGTGGTGGGCTTAATCTTAACGTGGCTTTTTTTTTATTTTAATATTCCACTTATTTATGAATGCCACATATTATATGGTTAAAAAATGAGTCAATTATGTACAGGTGTACACAAGTGACATCCTTGTATTTGTATTCTCTAGACAGTAAGTGTCTGGTGACATTTGAGAGAGTGCTGTTTAGTTTATCTCTGGGACTTGGCTCATCATCTGTTGCAAATGAAAAAATCTTTACAGTTAAAATCTGTGACAGACTCAGGACTCTGGGATGTTATTCTTGGCTCCTCTATAGATCTTTCATGGACCAAACATGAAGCTGCAGATGACAAAGCTACCATGCCGTTTTAAAATGCATAGGGAGTGATGGTTGGTTGTTTCACAAGCACTTTGAAACTTAATTCATTGCAAATATAAATCAAATTTTCCAACTTTGAATAGTATGGGTAGGGATTGCTGTAGGAATGACAGGACTGGACAGCATCATCTTCTTTCTGAGGCTACACTGTTGTAGCGAATATATTCAAGGCAACTTTCAGTGCATTTATTACCTGCCTGTTACACGTTTCCTGTAGGAAACAAAATAAAAATATTTCTTGTAAATATTTGGGCAGTGGAGCAGGAATAGCTGTCCTTTGAAGTGGGGTGGTATTTCTATACAGATAACCGCAGTGACCCCGTTCTTTAAGGTAAATGTCTGTGTTCTGAGCATCTACCCCTGCTAAGTGGGAACAGCTGCTTCCCAAGGAGACAAGGTACAAGTCAGTTGCTAGTGCTGCAGCAACAGCAGTCTCAAAGCAGCCATGGTTAAAAACAACAGAAAGCACGAGCATGAAATGGTAATTGCTGCCTCTGCATTTCCCACTGTATTAGAAACAACCAGCCATTTTTATCATCTCCCTACCAACTTTAGCCACTACAAATAAAAAGGACCAAAATAACTGCTGTAAGAAATATTCTGTATATATGGGAAAGAAAGTAGGAGTACTGCATTTATCAGGGACTTTCATACCTGTTCCAGAATGTTGTGGAGTTTTCCCTCATGCACAAACACTGGGAAAATATTTTTGATCAAAAACAAAATGGAAAGACAAAGATTATATCTACTATAAATAGGAATCAATAGTGTTCATAAACCACTTTGAAAGTTACACAGGTTGAAAGTGCCCAGATAAGATATGAAGGAGGATGACTTAAAGGTAGGAGACTTGGAAGAAAATCTCACACACTTCTACCTTTAATGCCCCGACTCAAGAGTTGGTGACAAGTACCTTTGAAGAGCTTACTGATCCAACAGTTTTCTGAGAGTGAATAGCATGTAACTGCTCCTTCATTCAGGCAGAGAGTATCAATTACTGTCTGCTCATCACTGGGCTTAGCAGCCTGGGCTGGTCAGCATTACTTTCTTGCCTGTGGTTGGGTTTCCATTCCTCTCATTTGGACCTCATTCATTCAGTTTCGAACTGCAAGAAGTTCAACAAAATGGTCGCCTTCAGTGTCTAGGTCCAAAGCCTGAAAACAACGCAGAGCATCCAAGCTTGCTGACATGGGCACAAAATAACTTCTGGAGAGGAGCAATAGTTCAAAGATCATTTGGTGTAATACACTGACAGGCAGGTAAAGTTAACCCTGTCAACCAATTCTTTGTGTAAACTATGACAGGCTCTCTGGAAGTATCCTCATCCAGAATTTTAGCTATAAACCTGTTATGAGAGTGGCCAGAGGCAGTGCAGTGCAATCACCCCAGGGCTGGGGTGCACACCACAGGGCCTGTAAAGCTGAAGCAAGGGACCCTGCCAAGGTGGGTGTTAGTTTGGGGTTTGACTGTGTTTCTCTAGAGCAGTTATTGCTTTAGCAAGATGGTGCTGGAGCATCTTGTGCCTCTTCCAGGAGATTTGCAGTGAGGTGAGGCTGTGACACTGGTTCATCTGACCTTCTGGGATGAACTTCTGCTTGAGAGGAGGCTGCGACCCAACAGTGCATGTGTGTTTCTGATCTTCAGCACAAGCCCATTAACTTTTGGCATAAGTCCGGTTTAATTTAGGCTCTCCGTTCTTATGCACCAGGAGGAGGCTCAATTTTAAATGAAAAACCAGTAAAAATGCATATGATTATTCAGACCTCTAATAGCAAGGTCTGCAACCATGCAAATAGTCCTTCCACTTCCTCCTAATATAAAGGTCTTTTCCATTAGCAATATTAAAAGGTACCAACCAGACTGCTGAAGAGCTAATCATGAAAGTGCAAACACAGTAAGAAATATTCTAAAATCAATCAAATAATAAAATTTCCTTTCCTATTAAACTACATTAATGATTTGAATAATCTTTTATTAACACTAAGCTAATACACTGAGTGAGATTTCGTTAGGGAAAAGTGATTGAGAATAGTTTATCAGCAGAAAACACCCTTACAGTGTGTCACTAGATGGCAGTGTTACACACGGCACAGGGGGACATTTGTTAAACTGCTCAAGCAAGTTTTTAACATCGAGAGAAAGCAGGTTTTTGAGGCAGTTTTCATGGCGAAACGGGCAGCAATCAAGAAGCTAGATAATAATATCACAAGGCTGTTTCCTAAAAACCATATATTTATAATCTTGAAAGGAGAGAAATTATAATATTTGTGGTTAACTGTGTTTGAAGGCCTCAATAGTTATGGTAAAACAGAAATTGCAGCAGGTATCTGTTTAGTCAGAGTTTGTGTCATAGTGCTCCTTCATGAAAAAGCAACTGGAAAGTTCTTGTCATGTGCAGTTCTCCTTGGTAGTTGAGTAACACTAAGTAACACTAGTCTATGACTTGTTAAAGCTTGCACATCTTTAGTGAAACTAGACTATTCCTCTTATTTTAATGGGGTTTTTTTCTGTTTGTTTGGTGGGGGTTTGTTTGGTTTTTAACTTTCAGCCTCAATATTAAGAGAGACCAAATAACTGGGGGAACTTGTTGCAGGAAGGCAGCACTTGGCAGAACCTGATGTGACAGTACCGCACTCATGTCATTCTCAGGAATTCCACTGGTATCAAAGGGAGCTCCAAGGCCATACCACACGGAGGGCCCACAACACAAAGTTTGAGTGCAATGACTTATAGAGGGGAAACGAAGCTTTTCAGTCTCCTTTACTTATCCCAGCGTGCCTGGCTATTGCACAACAGATGGGGTCGAGTGACCTCTTAACGTATGTACAGACTGGTGCCCATTAATCTTGAAAGGAGGTAAGATTTCATGGTATGTAAGGACTTTCTATTTTTTTCCCTTGTGCTGAAATACAGAGATGCTATGGGGAAATGAAGCTTTGATGATGCATTGCCTTTACACAAATGGCATATTATTTTAAGATTAAAATCACATCCCCCCTCCTTTTTACTGTAATGGATCATAAAACAAAGTTGCACAAGATGGATGCATTTTATTTGCTCTTAAGGAGTTGCATAGCTCCAAAGTTGAAATAAGTTCATATTAAATGAGGAAACAACTTTCTTCATTTCTACCCACAACCCTAGAAGTCAGCAACTAGAATGAAATGTTAACGTTTTGTTGTCAGGACATTTAAAAATCTATCACAATAGTTTTCTCAGTCTTTCTTACCAATGGGTAAACTGTTGTCCATTCATGAGAACAAGGGAAGTTATGCAGGATGAGCTGGTGAGAAAATTTAAAGGAAACAATGACTCACAACTGAAGTCTGTGCTTTAGCAATTCCCACCTTTCAAAGAAGGTCTGCTAAAGAAAACCCAAAGTAATGTTCTAGCCAAGTCAAAATTATATTGAAGAAACACTATGGCATGCAAAGTATTGTTTTCAGAGAGACAGCCCAATCTGCTTCCACTTTTGATCTGGACTTTTTTTGGTTTAAGGGCATGCTAAAAACTGCTTGCCCAATCCATTGTCTTCAGAGACTGCCCTTTCTTTGAAGACTTACAGGAGCTGAATTCTGCCAAGAGCTGACTTCTTTATCTGGCATTCTCCCTTCTTTGGAGCTGTCTTATTGAAGTGTTTAGCAGATTATGTTTCATATTTCAAAAGGCCTTCT
Source organism: Ifrita kowaldi (assembly GCA_013398055.1). Taxonomy (NCBI): domain Eukaryota; kingdom Metazoa; phylum Chordata; class Aves; order Passeriformes; family Cinclosomatidae; genus Ifrita; species Ifrita kowaldi. Next base: position 113,481 of record VZRS01007236.1, read on the forward strand.
TTAATACTAAAAAATACTACTAAGGTTTAATACTACAAAGTCTTAGGTCTTTCAAATGTTAAATTCAGTGTAACAATATATGAAAACTAGCAGTAAAACAGCAACACAGTAACAAAAAGAGGACTGTGGATAGCAATGCAATAAACTACAGAGGTTTGATGAATTTTATGGCTTAATTTTAATGTACTTTACATGTTTGCCATGAAGGAGTGATGTTTTCAGGCTTCACTCCCTCTGAGTTCTTCAGTATAAGTTTTTTTCCTAGCAAGTGTGCACACCCCACTGGAGTTTCCTCAGTGCTCTTCTTTGTGACTATAGTTGGGATTGAATGAAGTCACATGCCATACATGCATGATTTTACCGTGTGAGAAACATGAATACTGGTTCTGATGTGGTGCAAAAATGTATCTTGGGGAAATTGAGCTCAGTATAGTAAGATTCTTATCTGCTGCTGGTATGTGTCTCTGCATATGGCTTCTGTTACACGACTGCTGAAAAGAGTTATTTTCTCGTGAATGCTTGTAGCTGTCGTGTTAAAGGAGTCTTGTTTATCTGGGAGCTGAAGTTAAAATTACAGAAGTTGTATTTTTAGTGCTGATTTGATGTGTATATGGCACAGAGAACACTAATAGGCTAAAGTTGTCTGTTAATCCACTAAACAGAAAACATACTGTGCTATATACAGTCATTTTCATGTTAATTTATCAGTGCTCCTTAACTGCATCTGGCTAACTCTTTAAACTGTCATCTGGAAGAGTTGTTTCTAAATGTATGTCTGTTCTTTTTATTTTTTCAGTAAAAAATATATTAATCCCGTTTTTTATGACTATATTAATGTTACCAGGTTACCAGATATTTTAGTGGTTGTCTACTGAAAATCTTTTCAAGACCTTGGAATGTGTTAGGGTGGGCAATATAATAAAAAACACAAACAAAAACCATGGACATGGAATGCAATGTATTTGACTTCACAGAGTAATTTTGCCTAAATATATAGACATACCATAATAATATATGAAGTCCCTAAAATGAGATAATCTTTGAAAGAGTAGCTATATGAATGACTTCAGTGAACATTTCAATTCTGCATATCAGTATGCTTTTGAGTTTTTTAGTTTTTGCTTTAATTATTCTGATATGCCTCTTTCTTTACGATTTCTTTTCCCTGCCCGCCCCTGATAGCTGGTCCTATGTGCCAAACTCTCTGAGCAAACACCAAAGCTCAATTCAGTGGATCAGTGTTTTGAAAAGGTGGTACAACAACCTCCAAAGAAGAACATTAATATCTTCCCATCTTTCCCTCTTTTTCATTTGAAATTCTCATTATGAGAGGGAAATGAATGTTGAAAGTAAGTATGACTATAATTTTTCAGAATTCTGCATTACACAAATGAAATAAGAATGGAGATAAGTTGAATTTTGTTCTTTTTCATAGGGAGGAAGAAAGTTTGCTTTTCTTTTGTAAGTGAACTGCCCTCAAGTGTGACCTAGTGTTTATTTTTAAAGATGATGTACTTCCATTTCCACTCCTATGTGCCACATGTGATATTGTGTAGCTATCCTTATCAAACAGCCTTTTTTGTGAAGCTTTTTTGTCTGGTCATATCTTACTGATAAATTATTTAAGTAATCAAATTATTTTTACTTTCTGCTTGACCACAACTTGCTGCTGAGAGTTGTTCTTTCTCAAAGATAAAGTTTCTTTTTTTCAAAAGCATCATTTACACACGACCCTCTTTTGTGCTGCTCTTCCTTAACCTGTAGTACAAACCTTTCTGGTTCATCTCTACAGAAGCAGTACCATGTTTTCAGATCTCCCACAGTAGTCTGGGGTGTAAACCCAGCCTGCTGCTACAGCAGCTTGCTTAGCAGTTCCTCTGTGCTCCTCACCATGCCTGTCTTTTCAGAAAGATTAATCAGTAGTTGATCTGAAGCCTGTGCTGAGCCTCTGATACATGTGGATGCAATTAAGTAGCATGAAAGACGGTCTAGGGCAATGTACTTTTGTAGTGCAAATAATTCGGGATGGAACTTCATTATAGAGCTAGGTGTTAAGCTGCTAATGAAGCTACTTATTGCCTGTATCAGGCAGTATTGGTGAGATGATTGCATTTCAAACAAGATGAATGATGCTGTTGTGGCCTAAAAACTGACCTCTGCAGCAACAATTCCTTTTGAGTCTTCCCTCTGCTCTACAATAGATTACTTCGTGCCAATGTCCTTGTCCGGCTGCTTCTTCTGGACCCAGCTCAGTGATCTCTGTGCTGTATAATACTGTACAATATATACATATCATTCAACAGAATGATAAACCTTGTGAGGTTTTTCTGTGAAACCTAGCTAGATGTACAGCTGAAAAAAATAATAGGTTATTCTGTAATCTGAACCAAAAAGTAAAGTGGGAAACTCTTTAAAGGGAATATATAAACATGGAAACCGGTACTCTGTTTCTGGAACTACTGTTTTTTTCTCTGTGGTTTCAGACCAGCTATTTATTTAGTGTCTTTATTTACTCATCTGTGAAAGAAGGCTGATAATTATTTACCTCAATGGAAGTTTTAATGGTTCATTAGTTTGTTTTCAAAGAGCTCCATGACAGCTGAGGCAGACCAGCATACACACACATACAAATTTCCAGTGACCAGGACTTAGCAGCTCAGTTGTGTTGATCTCTGCCTAAACAGCTGTCTCCACTTCTTCAGCAGGAAAGCCAAGGGTGACTTGGAGTTGTCCTATCTCTCTTCCCCATGCCTGCCTTAGATTTTTGTATTTATACACATTTCTGCTCTGTGGAACCTGTTCTAAGGTGTCCTTTATGAGAGTTCCTGGAAACCTAACTGGAAAAAACAGGTACATATATTTATGATCACTGTAAGACAGTGGTCCTGATCCAAATGACTTTCTAAATTGTCTAAAGGAGAGTTTAGGAAGCTTATGATTCAGGTTTTGTAGGAAAAATGTGGAAGTCCAATCTGCTTACAGAGAGGAGACAACTACCAGTGCTGGTAGAAAGAAGGTGAAATGGGGAGGTACAGTTAACAGAATAATAATACTAGAGTTGCTTTCTAGCAAAAGGGAATGGAAATCACAAAAAGAGCTAGATAATAGCTTTCTGACAATGTATGTGAAAATATAAGCTGTGTTGTATTAGCAAGTTGGGCAGTGTTTGCCTGGTGCTTGGAAATGCAGTTTTTGCAGATAGGACATATAAGCTCCATCTATGCATGTTTTACAGCAGCCCGTTCCTTGTTTGTCAGAGATTACCAAAAAGCTTTGAGGCTACTAAATTAAAGGTGCATTTGCTTGCCAAACAATGGACATGCTTCATATCTCAAAACATACAAAGTTTTACAAGACCTGAAATAAAGTAAGGCTTTGTGAATTTTTGGTATATATTGTGTTGTTGTTGGCTTTTTTGGGTGGTTTTTTTTACAAACAGGAATATAAGTAAGAAAATAACTACTGATGAATATTTGCCCTTCCACAAAAAAAGTTGGCAGTGTCAGAAAGATATTTTTTTTAACTAAACATAATTTGTTTTGCCCATAAATTGAGAAAACATATCTCATGGTGCTAGATATGCCTGTTGAAAAAAATCAACTCTCACAGTAAGAAATAAATAATGAGAAATACAATATTGTTTAAACTGTGGTAACAAAGTGAAGCTGATTTGAGATAAATAAGAGAAATTGCTACTCACTGCTGATGTAATGGACCAGATAACTAGCTGTCCCTTAAAGATTATTTAATGAGATTGTTGTGGTTACAAACAGTTTAAAAGCTGGTGAAATGTTTGTGTACAAAGGATAATGTTTTAATTTAATTGTTCGGTTAAATTTAAGCAGCCATTAGGTTATTCCAGACATGAGAAAGATGTGAATTAGTGTTGCAAATTCTTGCAACCAAGGCTGCTTTGGCTTTTCATATGAAAGCTAAAAACAAAAGTTCTCTTGTTCTTCTGTAATCTTTAACCCAATTGCTTAGGTAATAAGAAATAAGGTCCCATCCTCCTCCATCCCTTTTTTTTTTTCCCTGTGGTTTTAAAGTCTTAGCATTCCAAAATGGGAGAAAAGAATTGACCCTCAGGGTCAGCTCTGTCTCTCTAGACCTGAATCTTCCATGTATTTTTTCACCTCTGACGTATTTTTAATCTATTTGTGTTTTCTTCATAGTGGTAGCATGAAAAATAGGTAAAAATTACACAAACCGTGTTTTACAACAAACAGTTCGCAAAACAGTATCCCAAGCTTTCTACTGGCAAAGTTTTCCTGTGGTGCGCAAATTTACATTATTTTTTAACGACAAATCTCTGACTGATAAATTTATGGAATAGACTTAGGATATTGTCTGCCACTTACTGTATCTGAAAATAGGAGGAGTCTGTAGTGACAACGTGCATATTTGAAATAGTGGAATGTCTTCTGGTTAAAAAGTAAATGGGTACTGTTCTTTAACCATAAGACATTCTTAATTAGTCATCTCCCCTGTAAAGTCAAGTTCTGGCTTTCTTTGTGTATGCAAGTGTTATTCTTTTAGCCTTCTTATAAGAATAAAACGAAGTTATTTTCCTTTGATAGTCCGACTTTTAGAAAATGACAGAAATAATTCTGTCATTGCTCTTCTTTTCCTTATGCTGATGAAATCTCTGCAAGTTCAAAGTCAATGATGCTTTAGAGATGTTTCAACTGGAAGCTGCTTCCAGAACTTTTTGCAGAACAAAGGCTGTGTTCATGAATGAGATGAATAATATTTGCTTGTGTTCAGGGGGGTCCAAGTACTTGAAAGAGAGGTCTATAGGTAGTTACTACACAAAAGCATATGTTAGCCTTGGCATAAAGTTTGAGATTAAAAAAGTTAAGGGGGTTATTTCTTGCACAACCTCATACGTACTCACCCAGTTCTTCCTTTTCCTATTGTTGGTTATCAAGGTGCCTGCCTATGGGGACTTCTGTTTTCATTCAATATTGCTTTACTGGTTTGCCATTTATGTTATCACTCACCTTTCTGCTTATGTTTCTTGGTGTAATTACTTAAGAACTTAGCACATCACTAAAAATAGAAAATACAGCAAACTATGGCAAAATACATATTTTGCACATAATTGTATATTTTACTTGGGATCATGTTTGCTACTCATCCTTCCTGCTGGCTTCTCAGTGAGTGGGTGCTGGGTACCCTGAAATTGTCCTTTAGGCCTTAGACTGCTCTTCCACTTTGTGCCTTGGGTCCTGAACCTTCCCCAACTAGCTCAGAAAGTATGTTTCCATCCTAAAAGTGAGGGTGAGTGGCTTTTTAATAATGCTCCTTCACTGTTGCTTTCCTTACAAAATGCATTTTACTAAAAGTAGGTGTTGCTGCATATTTAGCACACGTGTGGCATGCAGGTATGTGAGAAAGCATGTGTTAAAGCACTTGAGTTGTCATGTTCTGTACATACAAAACTATTAATAGATCAGTTCTATATGTATATTGAACGTTGAGGTAAAACCAGTGCTTTTATACTTGCAAAATGTTTTACAGGTGTTTCAACTGCTTTATGAAATTTGAATTGTGATACACTCATTCCATTAAACTTTGGAAAAGAGTTTTATTACTTTTAAATAACTCCAGTATCATATTAAGCTGTTTTTTTTTTTATAAACACATGCAGTCAAATATGTTTAAGACAGGAGTCAAGACTGAGCACTCTTCACTTGCAGGTCAAGTTACTGCATGTGAAATGCAGTTTTGGGCATCATTACTGTTGGGATTTGCTTCAGATATCTGCGCAATTAAATACTTAAGATCTCCTTTTTGTAAAAATCCAGCCTCATTCTGTTGAATAATACATACAAAATCACCTGGATTCCAGGTTATGTTAGGTATGTTAAATATTTACATCTTAAAAAACACCCCCAGATATTCTTGTTTATTTGTTTTTGTAATCAAGTAAGTTAGGGTAGTAGGACCTAGATTTACTTCAGATTTACTTCCTGCAAGCTCCTTATCTGGTTATGATTTATAAGCTGAGCCCTGAAAAACTCTTCAGCAATGCAAAGTAGCACCATTCAGTACTGGAGACCGTGAGTGTATGGGTAAAGTACTTCCTTTTTTTAATCATTTGAAAGTATGTTTAAAGACTTCCATGACACAGATATTTGTTGGCGTTGGGTTTGGTGTTTGGTAGGATTTACAGGAAGTGGTTGTGGCTTATTTTTTGCTATTCAAATAAGCCATGTCCTTTCCTCGTGTTATATGTGTTGGGGGTCACTTTTATACAGAATAATTACAGATAATAGTGGATCAAATGGTTGAACTTGGTTTTAATTTTTGTGCCTATGCATTGCATACTGGGATAAAAACCATGCAGTCACGTTCTATGGGCTTATTATAGAAAAAATTCTTTTTGTTATAGCCGTCAAATTTTAGTTTTAAAATGCAAACTTTAGTCATGGAATTAACATTAATGTTAGGAGATCTGTAACATCTTCATGGCCCAAAGTATCTCTCAGAGTGGCAGAAAAGGAATTTTTTTCTGTTCTTCATTTTCTCTTTTGAACGCTTAGGCAGGTTGTGTTTCAGAGCTGAGAGGACCCCTGAAGATCTTTTCATCCTGAAAAGATTATATCAAAGATTTGCACAAAGCAAAATTGTCTTTCTTTTGGCCCTAGAACTGTCTCTGTATATAGCCTTTGAATAAAAGTATTAACATTTAAAATTGACATTGATGAAGAGAAAACTGACTAGGACTTACATGATTACTTGTTTTCTTTTGTTTCTTGTGCATTTTTTTTTCAGTTCTAGCTAGGGATCTAAAATTACAGCTATTTTTTTGTTACAAATTGTGTAGCTGAATGTGCTTATCTCTCCTGTAACTTTCAGCTTTGTTTAAACAGGCTGTATTTCATAATAAACCAAATTTATCTGTTGTTATATTTATTCCTGAAATACTCAAAATTTTGCAATTGAGCAGAAAACTTCATAAGCTAGAGTTTCCATGTTTGTTATCCAGTATTGGTATCAACAATCTAGCTGTATAACTAAAACTTTAACTAGCCTAATAATGAGGGACAACAGGTTTCATTATTTCAGACTTGAGACAGTATAAAACTGCTATGAGAAACCTTTAGAGTTAAATTGCTGGTCTTTAATCAGGAAGATGTGTACTGCAGACTTTTGAAATAGCTATGAAACCTATCTGTCTGACCACTTAAGCCTTTGCAAACCTTAATGTGGAAACATTTAATTCCATTTTGTTTCCTGAGGTGACCTCAAACTTTTGGTGGTAACCTGCTCAATGACTGCCAGGAAGTGTTTAGGAGATGGTTGGGTCTACAAAGATTTCCCTTGACACAGCACTGACCACAGACTTTTAAATCATTTATAAATTTTTTTGCACAAACACGACATAACTATCAGTCACTTATTTTCATCACTAGAGAAAACAGAAGTGGCCAGAGCCTAAAGTTGATATAATTTGCTGTTGCTATGTAGCTTGACATATGAATGGATGGAAGTGAGGCAAAAAGACTACTACTTTTTTTTTTACTCCTTTTTTTTGCTTTATTTTTTTTCTAAAGTTAACCTTCTAGTCCTACATTTAAGATAGTCTGGGAACAGGAATGAAGTTTGGGTTTGTAGAAATAGTTCTTTACATTTGTTACTGAAATTACTGCTAAATCTACAGACCTTCATATAAACTGAGACAGCTCGTAAGGCATTCTAGATTCTGGGAATGGCTCTTGTGGATGTGAAAACCCAGACCACCCTTTGGGATCTGAGTACTGAGAGTGCATCATCAGAAAATGGACATACTCAGCATTACTTTATTAAGGAGTTCTAAAGATATTTACTTACAAGATTTATCTTCCCACCTAGTGCAAAAATCCAGATTTGTCAGTTTTATTTCCCTCCCCAAATAAATTATAAATTTCTTATTAAAAACAGAACAACAACAACAACAAAGGTAGAATTCTTCCTTTAAAATTTCAATCTAAAAGCTCCCATTTTCAATTCATACCCAATTTTAATCAAATGTTCAGTTAAAGTAAAATAAAACTATGACTAAACTGGAATACTTATTTTCATGAATTTTTATGACTTTGAATTTTGCTGTTAATTAGTAAAAGGAAGACGCTTTGAGATAAGAAGTACTTCCACAGAGAGAAAAATTTCTTGTTAGCTTCAGTCTAAATTGGGTAACAATTCCTCATGGGTAGGCCTAAAGTGTTAGAGTATTGGAATCAGAATCTCATTTTCTATATCTTGGCGCTTCACAGTACATGGGAACATATATACGTGGTCACTGTCTTGCAAGATTTTGGGGCCCAGTTAACAGCTGTCCAATTTTAGAACTTCAGGATCAATGCACGAGTTTAAAGGACACCCTAAAAACACTCTTGAATATGGTTGTGTGAATTGCTGAATTCTCACAGACCACAGTTTGGAAGCTGCCTCTAAATATAGTGTCCATTGTTTCTCCTTGCATAGGAGGATGTGAAATAGACAGAGAAAAACTGAAATCTCTGAAATTTATCTACCTGTAAAATGGCTTAATGACATTTCCTTCCTTTTCTTTAAAGTATTTTGAGATCCCTTGGTGAAAAATGATGTATAAGAAGAGAATGGTAGGGTTTCTTGGTTCTTCTGTCTTATAAAGAAATCTAATGTATTTTGCTGAAGTTGTATTCTCTTCAAACTCGCATTGCAAAGGATAATCAGGATAAAAGAAACAGAAACATCAGTTTGTTGTTACAAGTTATTGCTCAGACCTCTCTCTTTGCAATGGTAATCACAAAACCATGGCTTAAATATTATTTTCTAGCAAGAGTCAAAATGATAAATGCCATGATTTAGAAGGTTATTGCATTTATGGTCTAGTGTGAGTTGAATTTCTTTCCAGAAGGTATGCCGTGCTTTATAGCTAGCAGAATTTTACAAAGTCTAGTAATGCTGTAATGTGTTATTTTTTGAAGGCAAGATTTGGTGCCTGACTCTGTTCCATTCTTTTTTGAGTCAGCTAGGAATGAAGCAGGTAATGAGCTCAGGACTTACTGCTTTATTTAAGAAGCCCTTGGTTTTTATAATTACTCTAATATGTAAATATGTTTGCATAGTTGCCCTAAAATGTATTAATAGGACTAATCTTCTGAGTGCTAACTTGCATCTCATTTACTAGTAGAATAAGCACTCTGAGAGTATGTACCTTACAGTGTCTATCCCACAGTCTGTCTTAATCTCTTCCCTTATGACACCTGCCACTTTGTCACCCTGAAGAGATGGGGGATGACTTGTGATCTGAACCTGCGTGCAAGACAAGTTATTCTTCCACATATTTGGCTACTTTGTAACCTGCATCAGTCCTACACTCTATTGAAAGTCAATTCCCTCTTTGCTGCTCCTAGATGTTGTTATGATTAGAAATTCTGGTGAGTCACGGAGGCTCATCATGAAGGGAGGAGGTTGATATGGTGGTGCCAAAGCCGAACAAAAATTTAGCCAATAAAAATTCTTAAGATCTTTTGTGCATGTGCCAAAGAAATAAGTTGTTAGAAATCCTCACAGTGGTCTTAACAGTGACTTGCAGTCAGAGAGAGGCGAGATGGTTATTAGGGGCAGAACTGCCATCCTTATGCAGAGGCTCTCCCTTGAAACAGCTAATTGTGTCAGCTTTTCCCCCCTGCACACCTAGTGCACGTTAAAGGAAGTCAGGGAAGAATCTTGAAACTTCCAATAGTGTCGCACAGCAACTGATGCAGGAAACGATGTGGTCTGTGTTTCACTTTTAGAGACTTGAAGGTTTGCAAACATATCAACATCAGGAGATTTCTGTGAAAGTACTGTAAACTGCACTGTACTATGTACTCTGCCACACACTTTACTTCATGTGGCCATGAATCTGTGCAGGAGCAAAGATGTAGTTTTGGTTTGTAGATTCATGAAATATATTGACGATACCTGTGTCATCGGTCTCTGCAACATGATTATCCAATGCATTGTCCATGCATTTGAATTATTTTCTGGAAAACTTTCAGAAGAGACTATGATTGCAGTTGTTATTATCTTTGGTATTAAATAATTTACTTTTATAACATGTTATCTATCAGTGTAAATTTGCATTATTTTCTAATTTTTTTCCATAATTTTACCTGGAAAATTGATGATCAAGTAGCTTGGCCCTCTAAATATGGCATGCCTGTGGTCTTAGGTGGGTCTTCTCTATGCACCTGTTCTTCAGTGAGTTTTTGTGTCTTGAATAAGAAACTATTTCGTTACCTTTTTTCCAAAGCAAGTAAATGAAAAAGGTTTTCATTTCTCATTCAGACTGATTGTATTTTCTGTTTATACTAACTCATTACATCTAGACAAGGCTAATGCTGTCATGTGTGTGCTACTAAGAGCAAGCAGAAGAAAATTAGAATGAAAAGGAAAATTTCCAGGACTAAGCTGGTCAAATACATGTTAGTATTGGGAAAAGTACATGAAAATGACAGCATCTGATCAGGGCTTTAGTTTTTAGTTGGATTTGTGGGGCTGAAGTTTAATATTCTTTGCTATATTACTTATAAGCTACTTTTAAATGTATTCATTATTAAGATCTTTCTTTTAAAAAATCTTTGTTCTAGGATTTGTAAAATCATTTTCAGAATCTTCACCCTGCAAATCAAGCTTACTTCTTTTTAAAAAACATTTTTTAAAACATTTGTTTTTTGTTAAAAAACAAATGAACAAACAGTAGAGGAGTGCAATTTGTCTGAATGCTTACAATTCACGAAGTTAATGTTACTAACTTTTGCAGTAGTGACGTATTAACTTTTTCATAATTTACTTTTAATTTTTTATTTTATTTTACCTGTAAAGTATATATTTGATATGGAAAACCTTTCCTAAAAAAATAATCATAAACATCTTCAAGACATCTAGGACAGTTCTAAAAATTTTTGTACAAGCAAAGCTTACTGATCCTTTTTATGTCTGCAACAGAAGAATATGATTTGACCATATGCTTACAACTGATAAGAACAGATATTTCAGATATATTTTTCTTTTAATATCTGTAGTTTTTCCATTCAGAGTACTACTGCCCACAGAAAAGTACACTTTCTCATGCTTGCTTAATCACTTTAATATAGTTAAGGTGCAGCCTTAAGTGATTAGCATGGTATTTCTCGTTTCCTAGAGACCAAGTGCTAAGTCTATTAGACATTTCCTGCTATTCTTTTGAATTGTAAATACTATTCTTGCAAATTGAAAAGGCCAGTGTAGGGAGATATTCATGCAATTTCCTATCTATTAAAGATGTAGATTTGAGAAAGGAGAAATAATAAAATGCAGTTTTTCATAGAAATTAAGGCCCACTAAAGATGGAATTCACTCTTGAGCATTCACAGGGATCAAATACTTGGAATGCCAGTACCAATTATTTTCCTTTTCTCATCATCTGTTTGAAGAAAATATCAGCATATAACTAAAGGAAATAGCGAAATCCTGATCTCTGTGATACTGGAGGAAAGTTTGTACTAACCCTTTTTAGCATCAGTGAAATTATTCAGTGGCATCAGTGAGCTCAGAATTTGGCCTCCTGCTTTATCTTTTTAGAAAGTGCTTCTGTATACAAATGCAGATGTTGTAATTCTTAAATTAAGCTATTTGGCTTGCATTTGGAATAGCAGCCAGCAGGAGCACAGAGAGCTTACAATATACACTGAGCAATGTACACTGTTTGTAAGAATTCATGTTTATAGGCGGATACAGCTGATTTTGGGGCAGGAGAGAATGGAGGGAAAAGGAGGAGGAGGTGGAAAAGAAGAAAAACATTCGGGGAGGCGGGGGACGTGGGAGAATGAAATCACACAATCTACTGAATGTTAGCACGCTGTGTCAGCCTGAAGAGGAAGAGGACCACCCATGGGGAGGACAAGTGAGCCTAACCTTTTCTTAAAATTCGGACTGCCTTTGAAATGCACCATTCTATAAAGCAGCTGCAGCAAGAAGTTTTAACCAGACTCAAGAGCAGGTGTAAACTTCATGTTATCCAGACTTCTAATGCATCCTGTCAGCTGTGTTTGTATGTTCATCTAGAACACATGACATGCATTTGACTTGGTTAAACTTTGCTGGTGTAAGAGAGCTCAGACTTGCAAGGTCCTCCTGCATTTCAGCTGTGTTATTTCTTTCCTTATGGGTTCTGACAGGAAAGAATGGAATTTCATTACAGCTTAGATTGTGCAGAAATAGTTTCTGAATATAGCAATATTTTCTGAATTTGCCTACTTCTTGAACATGGAGCCTCAGATACTTTGACATGAATGTTTACAACATCTGGTGTGATTTTTTTCTTTTCCTTTTATCTGGCTTGACTTTTTAAAGTTGCTCTCTTCTCTAGGCAGAGTTTGAACCCTTTACATAATTATACCTTTGTGGCTGAGTCTCCTGCAGAGACTACAGGAATCTAAATCAACTTCAGATGGTTTGCCAAGAAATTTCTAGGCAAAGTGCATGGATCTGGCTAGATGCTGGAGGGAGTACGGCTATAGCATAAGCACAGAGGGACATGCCTGTGTTGAAGTCACCTGTTAGTCTCTTGCAGAGAGAGTATTTGTTGTAATGATTTCTAAGCAACTCACTTTAGCCAGGATCCTTTTCTGTTGCCTGTGGTTTTTTACCTGACTGGAACCAAAAGAAATTGGGATAGCAACAGCACCCAGGATTCTTTACATCAGTTTTGTCTTAAAAAAAAAAAGAAATGATAGCGCTGTTCTTCCTCATGCACAAGGGCACAAGAATGCAGCTTATTTTGCACCTTCAGCTTCTCGGCAGTCCTTAAGAAAGTGTAGGGCAATGCTTGTGCTTCAGTAAAGAAAACTTGCAGGTGCAGCTGTGTTTTCCTTTCAAGGGTTGTGACTGTGAAAGCAAGTCCTTTCTTTCTCTTACTCACAATGGGTGTGCTTTGTTCTTAGAAATAAATGTTGTCCAGTTTAGAGAGTAAGAATGTTATTTTCTTTTTTCCAGAGGCTAGCTGTGAGGCCTGGTTTGGTGACGTCAATAGTTCTGTCTTCAAAAGCTCTTCCGTTGCTGGAAGTGGTGGAGAGGTGTCTTCTTAAAGCTCCCCTCTGCTGTGGAGAGAGAGGGGCTGGAAAGGGGAAGGCATTCAAGAGGCATCAGTTTTTTCATCGACAGAAGTGCTTTGCCGTGTGACTGATAAAAGCCGTATATATATGCTCACAGTCTTTTTCACTTGTGCAAGATGGCACACGTTAAAATAATATGGCCTGCAGTTGTTTTTCATGCACTGAACAGTAAATACATATAAGCTCCAGTCAGGTAGGCAGACAAAAAGAGAAAAATATTTTTAGTGTGTTGTGTCCTGCATCAAAAGTCTAGTGTGTGTGCATGCATGCTTGTGTTTTACTGCTGAATTATCTGGACTTCTACTTTATTTGAAAGTAGATGGGTTTTCATCCAAAGGTTTTGTCTTGATGAACAAGAGTTGGAGGTACTGCAATTAAGCCGCATCTTATTTCCACTATTTTTGTTTAAAAAAGGTTACTATATATTGCAACTGCTACACTATGACTGGTTTTCTATTAAATAGCACTTTTGTAGTAACTAGTCATATGACTTGTACTGTAAGTAACATGAAATCTAACAATAGCAATACTTGCATCGGTACCAAGGTTTAAAAACAAAAGCAAAACTTAAAAATTACCAGTAGAAAATTGTGATTTGTTATGCCTCACCCTTTGAGCTATCTGTAAGCTGTTTTTGTTATAAAAATGTGTGTAGTCTGAATGGTAGGCTGACTAAGTTCACTCAAGAAAAACCAAAGGCAGAGATGGCTTACTCTGGCTCAGGAAGTCACTAAATTCCAGGTTATCTGGAGATTGGGAGAGTATTCAGGGGAAATATCACTGTATACTTGTTTTATTTACTTACTTTTCCCAGTCATTTTGTTCATTCTGAAAATAGGGGGTGTTTGACTAGGTGTTCCTTTGGTCTGTGCCTATTTTTCTCACGAACTGGGATAGGAAAGTCAGGTAAATCAACAAGGAGTTCTGCTTCTTTTTGCTACAGCCTGAAGCTGTCTGCTTTTGCAAGTTTAACAGAAAATGTTATGACTCTGGAAGTAACAATAGAGCACTTTTATTATGGCATGTTGAAAAAAGTGGATGAATAAACACTTGCGTAGACTGTGTGTTCTTGTAAATGTTTGGGGCCATATTTGAAGTGGAAAATACGGTCTCAAATAGTTGCTTGCAATAAATCTAGTCCTAATAAATCAGTGCTCTGAGTGACACATAATTCAAAATTAGAGCAGCTGGAAGTCAGCTAGCATGGGCTGCTTCTCGGCTTTTGCTGAGTAAAGGTATCTGGTTTTTTCCCTCCTCTTTTTCTCACAAAAACCTTTTAATTTTTTTTTATTTATTTAATAGCTACAACAGTGTTGTAGGGTTACTTGTCAGTAACAGTGCTACAGAAAAAAAAGTGAGAAGCTAAACAAAATTGAATCATTTCTATAGAAAAGCAGAAGAGTTTATTTCCCCACTCTTTAAATAATCCTACAGAGTTTTTTCATACCAAGCCTTTGGAAGCCTTTTCACTTTCTGGCCCCAGATGTGTTCAGAGCAACTGTGTTTTGTATTACCATCCTGCACTGGAATATCCTGATGTTAAAGAATATTTTCCTTTTCTCATAGATGCCAGCCAAGACATGCTGGCAGTAGAAGAACTATTATTTTTTGAAAATTATCAGCTATTGTGTGCTTCGTAGATGTTGTTCCTGTCTGATAACAACCTCTTTCAGTAAGCATGGGCCTATTGAGGAATCATTCACGTACCTGATCTAGCTCAGAGAGCTCTACTAAGATTTGTGGGACTCCAGCTCCGTATTGACCCTAACAAAGGCAAGAAAGTTACCATGTGTATAATTAAGAGTTTGAATGGGATGGCATTAGGTGCAAGTGTCTGTCTTCTGAAAGTGGGAAGGTAAGGTAGCTTTCAAGCAATTGTAGATGATTCAGACAAGGACCTACACTACTAGATCTTGACAAGCATTAAATAAAAGCCTACTACATCAGTTACGTTGCAATAATGGTGTTCTAATATCCTTTCAAGAAGATATTTGTTCAGATAATGCATGTATGCTTTCTCCGCTCTATTTTTCCAATGAATGGGTGATATTCTTCTGTAAAAAGGCAAAAAATACAGTACATACTGGATAGGACTAAGATGATCGTGTGAAGTTACATAACTGATCACCTACACAGCAAAATGCAAAACAATCAGTCTAGGAATGACTGAGCTGTTTCTGATAAGATGTTAAGTGATAATTAAGTAAATCTATATGAGAGAGAATCACTGAAGAACGCCAGTGAGGCTGAGATGTTTCCTTTCCACTAAGAAGGGAATAGAGAGGGAGAGGAGGTTTAGCCACCTGTAGCTGAAGATGAATGAAATGCACATTCTTCTGCCAAAGTATGATTGAATTACTTGATTTGTTTACTTAGAGTGCTCCATAAAAGCCTGCCATAAGAACTGTTAACATATAGATTTTTCTGTCCAAGTCTATTTTGAAAACAAAGTGCCTTGGTTATACAGTATACTCATCTCTGTCCCTATTATTATTATTGTTATTATTTCTATTTGGATGTATTTTTGTCATATTTATTCCTGTTCAAATTAAAAAAAAATAGAAAAAAATGTCTATTTGTATGCTTTAAGCAAGCTGATACTTCTAGTGCTAAACAGAAACGGTACAGCTTAATCCCCTAAATCGGTACATATAAAAATTATAGCTATTTATTGAATAAAGTAAAATCCTTTTCTTTATTTGATAATTGTGGGGAAAGACCTACAGAAAAACAAAGAATTACATTCTCATGTCTGATTTCTGGAACAAAAAAAGGATGAAACAATGGAATTCTGGTTTTGTTTCAGCTCATTGGGGTCTTGCCACTGACCTCCTCTGAGTCTCACTCCTGCTTCCTGTGGGTTGCACCCTGTGCTAGGAGGCAAACTGAAGCTGTGTAGCAGAAAGGGTTATAACTTAATATTTTTGTTATCTCTGAGTTATGTGAGAGGCCCTGAAGTTAGCTGCAGTAGCTTAAGGACAGAAAAACTTCAGGACAGTTAAAGCCTTTGTGCTGACCTGGGAAAGGAGGCCTGCTTGCTCTTATGGCTCGGTATTTTAATTGTTACAACTCTGGTTTTTTTAGAAGCCTGATGGGAAATATTGTAAGTTTGTTCTAGTGTGTTATACGTAGTTATCCTTGCTGGTAAGCAAATTTCCAGCTTTATTTGATATGTTTAGTTGTATCAAATTTATCTAATTCAAAACCTTCACATGAAAGAAAAGAGCAGGTCTACATAAAAGAACATCTGCATTTAGCAATTACACAGCTCTGTATCCATACTTAGAGTTTCAAGGCTGATACAAAGTTATTTTCTTTCTAAAGATTTTCAACTCTGAGCAAAAAGAAGGCATATTGTAGTGGTCTTGTAGCTGTCATGGATTTGAAATTTCTGCATAACCATGGTTATGGTTTCTGGTTGTGATGAAGCATTGATAAGTTCAGTGGCTGCATGTACATTAGTCCTTTTTGTTGGCTTGGCTAGATTATTGTGTCCTTCCTGATGCTGTCTGCCTTCTCAGTTTGATGTAGAACCTGCTCACTTTTCTGTCAGAAGCCAGCTGTGCTTGCACATGTTCCCTGTTATATTTAGGAAACAGGAAGAAACCTGACATACTCCTGATCAGAAATGGGTGCTTGCAATGTTAAGGACAGTAGTAGTGAAAACCAGTTTACTTTCAAGATATTTTTGTCTGAAAAATCTGAGTTATTTTGACAAATTGCCTTTTTTTTAAAGGAAACATAATTTTAAATTTTGGCTGTGATACAGCTATGTTTTTCTTGCTTTGACAAAGCCAAGGTTCTTTCCACAAACCTGTTATAAGTTGAAGAATGGGTTAGATCTTAACAGAATGGCATTATGGCTGGTTTCAGCTGGCTCAGGGGCTTTCAGATTTCCATGCCTGAAGTACAGCCACTCATGTTTTCCCCCTTTATTCTGCATATGTATTTGGGCACTGCTTTGGGATGAAAGACCATGAAGAATAAACTCTCTTTGACATCTGCAGAAGGTAGTAGTTGTAACTCATGGTAGAGGTCACTGGTGGGACAGGAGGTTTGTATTGTGTCCTCTCTTCCTGCTGCCAGTCATTTACTTTTTATGGGCTTTAAATTTTAAAATAAAAATGATTGTACATTATAAGCTCTTCCTTTGATGAAGTACACAAATGTCATTTGAAACAAAGTAAACTAATCCTATGCCTGATTTAGATTAAACAATCCTCTGGAGTAGCTTTATGTTAGGACTTGATTCATTTGCATCACAGCTCTTAACCTCCATTTTAACTAATTTTCCTGTTAACAAGACCCAAATGATAGCTCCCAGGCCAGCCTTGAGAAAGGCCTGAGATGAACCTACTTAAATGTGTTAACTTTAGAAGAGCTGTTTTTCTTAAATGACCTTATTCTTGTAGGTATATCAATAGTGAAATAGTTTTTGAAAGAACCTGTAACTAAATTTCAAATAATGTGGGAGGTCACCCTCTAGCCCAATATTCTATGACTGATTCTATGAATATTCAGACAAACATAATGTCAAGTCTATTTTCTAAACTCATGCTTTTTTATTTCCTGTTGCAGTTAAACACACCTTTTGTTTACCCATAATATTTGTGTGGGGTCTCATGGGATGGAATTAATTTTCTTCCTGCTGCCCATATGGTGCTATGTTCTAGATTAGTGACCAAAACTGTGTTGATATCACTGATATTTTTGCTATCGCTTATTCATGCGCAAAGCGAGAAGGCCTTCTCTGTTTCTCACTTTGTCCCCACAGCGGGTAGGTTGAGGATGGGCAAGAAGCTGGCAGGGGACATCTGACCTGAACTGGCCAAAGAGGTATTCCATGCTATATAACGTCATGCTCAGCAATGAAATCGGTGGCAGATAGTTCTCCCAAGGTAACCTTTGCTGTGGGACTGGCTGGGTATTGGGTCTGCTTGTGGGAGGTGGAGATTAATTGCCTTTGCATCACTCGGGGGTTTTTTTAAATTAGGTTTTGGTTTTCTTTGCTTTTTAAACTATCTTTATCTTCACTCGTGAATTTTTCTCACTTTTGTTCTTCCAACTCTCTTCCCATCCCTCTGAAGTAAGTAATCAAACAACTGGATAGGAGTTCAGCTGCTGGCTGGGGTCAACCCACCACTGTGTGTGTCAATTAAAAGCTTCTGCATTCTGTTTTTGTAAAGATGCTAGAATTTTGATGTTACATTGTAGCTTAAAATTTATAGATTTATGATCTTTTTACAGAGGGAGAAAGACCCCAAGTATAGAAATTAATGTAAGCCCTCTTTTCTTGTGCCAAATCTGAAATCCTTTGACATGGGAAATTTCTTTATGTGGGTAGACATAAGTAGTGTCAGCTGCAAAAACATAGAAAGCTTTTGAACAAACTGGTGATCTCCCCAGAAACTTCACTATGTTTAGGTGAAAATTGTTATTTGCCAACTGAAATATACATAAGGTATACTTTATTTCTTATTTAATGAATGTGCATACACATAAGCCAAGATTAATTCTGTCAGTGGGTTTAAATTTGGTGTAAAACAAACATGGGCACCAAAACAGTCATAGTGACTGTGCTTTCACATTATATAAAGTCAGTTCAAACACTTTCAAACTCTGGAACAAAGTAATCTTGAATGAAAGGTGTTTGAAATACTAGTACAAATTTACTCTTGGTTCCTGGTCTCTCTGCTGCAGGGTTCAGAGGGAAATGTAATTTAGTAAGAAAAATGGGCCACTGTAGAGGTAAGCAAATGCAGTTGCTTTCTTCTCCAAAGAATTCAGGTTAGAGCAGAACCTTCTGAAATGCAGTATGTGTATCTTTAAATGTATTGAAGTGTGGCAAGTTAAGAGTATCAGCTACTAATGCTGGTAGTTGTTGCAAACATAACTGCTGCTGCTACTACTACTGGAAGAGTTTTATCAACTCCTGAGTGGGTATTTAAGACTACAAAATATGTTCATTAAAGGCTGCTGGGCAAATTAAATGGTAGAGAGATCTGTGAGAACAAGAGACACTACAACCAAAGGATAAAAGTTACCATTCCAGAAACATAAAACTAATTAGCGGGGCTTGGGCTGTATTTCTAAGTAGCTTACAAGAGGGGTTCTTCAAAAAGTAAACTTGTAAAAATTAAAGACAAAAAAAAATCTGGTATAATTGTCACAAAAAAAAGAGTCAGAGGTGGTGTGCTTATTCTCTATCAAACTTTTACTGTTTGCAAAAGAAAATTGATTTAATCAATGGAATAATTTCACCTGTGACAAATGTGCATCAGACAAAGCTTCACAGGTGGTGCGTGTAACTGTTACACTTCAGGTTATTCATTGTGAAAACTTATCTGCAGGCACACTCTTCAGCTGGGATCAAACACTTGAAGTACATAAAAAATGAGCTAAAATAAAATACCTTTCCTTTCCAATGACTGGGAGAAGGAAGTTTCCAGATAGTTTTCTTCTTTTTTTAAAAAAAAGATATCTACTGTTCTCCTAAAGATAAAGGAACTACAAGACATCTATTAAATTAATATAATTTTTTTTCTTCTCTGGAATGATCTACAGCTGTAGCTCAAAATATGTATTTAGCTCTTGTATAACAGGAGGCTTCTGTAGTATTGCAAAACTTAGATTATATTAAGCATGAGGATACAAAGTACTTGAATTTCACTGGCTTAGTAATGATACCAATATGCTGCTTTTGTTCTCTTGCCCTCTCTTCTGTCTCTTTCTGATGCCGGTAATTTTTATAATAACCTGAGCCATATCAGCTGTTGTCTGAGACTGTGATTTGTTACTTTTTATTTCTGCCATTATTTTGGTCACTTCTTTAAGCAAGATGTTATCTATGTTTGTCTTCAATCACATTTAAGATTTTTCTTATGCAATGAAAAAAAAGTGAAAGAAAAATACTTGAGTACAAATGCTTATACCTCCCACCAGAAGAAAATGTGCATTGCTCTGGTTATTGCCATTATAGAAGTAAAGTTTGCAGTTTTGGTGCTTAAAAGATATCATCTGATGTAGAATCAGTTTTGTAATTCCGAGATTTAATTCAACTTTCCACCAGAAGATTAGTTTGTGCTGGTTACATCCAATCTCATTTTTTTTTCTCCCCATCTCTTCTTGCTCTTGACTATGTTCTACCCCTACCTGCTTTTTTGGTAGGTACTTTCAACCAGAGCACTTAATAGTTACGTGTCAGAGACCAATTGCACTAATTATGGTGGTAAAGCTGAAGAAGCAGCAAGACAGGAGTGAATGGGTGAGAACTTGTCAAGTCTGATAACTTAGCCAGATACCTTGCCACTGAAATAACTTGCTTAACTATCAGCACTAGAAAGAGAGAAATTCTGAGAAAATTATCGCAAAGGAAACATACTTAACAAAATTAAAGAAAGAAAGGGAAAAATCCAAATAATTTGCAGATAGAATAGAGGTATACTCAGAAAATGTGAACGTGGAAGATTTTTATAGCTAAAACCAGGAAATACGTGTGCTGCTATGGTTTATCTCAAGGAATTAGGAAAATCTTACTATAGTCTTTAAATCTGCCACATTTGCAGGTCTGAGGTACCAGTAGAACAAGAGCTCTCTTCATATGGTACATAAGTTCACATCTATTTACACATTGTATGTACGAAACCTTTACTGTGCTATGTCAGGTCTCCTGACACGCCAAATGCTATTTGTTAAAAAGGCTTACTCATTCTTACTGCATGGGCCTCAGTTATCTGTCCACGGGCAAAAATGTCTGAATTTATTCTATGCTGGTGTATAAATGGATTTTAATATGCTAAGATCAAGATTATGGTAAAATAAAGTAGATTTTTTATATATTAAAAGGTTCTTCATCTTGTCTATTTTTTTAGGGCACATGTTCTGGAACACAGAGGAATTTTTAAAGTTTAGCAATTGGAACACAAAACTCACTTGTCAAATGCATGTAAGCTTGAAAAAAATTGTATTGAAGTTTCAGAAGCCAAACCCAGCTCACCTGATAAGAAAAAAAGCTGGATTTTCCTGATAACAATGTCGTGTTTTCTCCCTAGACCTTCTCACAAGAGGTTAGAAGTGTGCAAAAAATCCATACCATGAAGCTATGTAACATAACACAAATCACTTCCATAGGTTTCAGAACAAGGTTCCTTGGCACTTGTACATTATTTAATATCATGCATCCTCTTTTGCATTTTTTTCTACTAGATAGACCCAGTAGAATAGGGTTTGATCTAAGTAATAAAAAACAATTAACTGTATAAAATCCTATTATAGTATACCAATACAACATTGTGAGCATATTTAAAGGAAAATTGATACTTCCCAAGGTTTAGAAATATGCTTTTTGCCCACCTCACATATTTTCTTAAGTCAGATGCAGCCTCTCATTATGTGTAAGTGGATGCACAGAGTGTTATGGACCATCCTCAGGTTCTACCCTGCAGGTGTCATAGTGCAACGGTGAGGACAGCAGGGCTTCATTTTCATTTGTGTTGCCTTGTTGACAGATTAGCCAGAGCTTGTCATGGGTTACGTGCCAAGTGATGGCCTTTGAATCTCATTCCAAAGAAAACAGCAGGCTGTCCAGTTGATGAAAGCTTTGAAGGGGTTATTTCTGGTTGTTAGAAATAATAAATGACTGAAACTCCGGCATAAAAATATACACACTGTTGTGTGTAGTGTAATTTAAATTTTGTGTGGATCATGTGGAAGAGTTAGATATATAATATGTTGATTTCATTAGAAAATTTTCTCCAACAACATTAACAATAATATTCCACATATGATATTGTTCTATGCAGGTACTTGAGGAGGAAGGTGTTTTTCAGAACTGTATGAAGGAGGTAGCTAAGGAAGCTGTTTTCATCAGGTTTTCTTTGTCAGCTTTTGATCTTGAATGACCAGAGGTTTATAGCCCCTTGCTTCTACCCAAGGCTTGGCTTTTCCTTAATGGTGCTCCAGAAGTCAAAGCTGACCCTTCAAAGTGAAGTCCTGGCAAGAGACAGGAACAACAAAGCTTTGAAAACATTGGCTTATCTGAGTCAAATAGATAGATGATCCTTTTTTTTTCTTTTTTTTTCCTTTTTTTTTTTTCCCCTCTGCTGGATTATCAGACAAATGAGTTTTGCCACTTTTGGTAGGACATTATCTATTTATGTATGATACTGCTTTGCAGCGTCTAACTGGCCAAAATAGACAGAGTAAGTAATTTACAAATGGAATCCAAAAAGTGATTTGGCTCCAGAAATATAAAGACAGTTGGTTTAATGACAGTTGGTTTCCCTTCTGAAAATGTTGGTAGACTGTTTTAGAAATGTGTATGATGAAGTAGTAGAACATCACATCTGTGTGAGTTATATGAGCTTAGAGAGGCTGCTGCCTTTATGACTCCAGCTGACAAAAATTACTGCTTCGTTCTCCCAATGTTTTGGCACAAAATTCTTTAGTCACAGTCAAACATGAGTTTGCAAATTTCCATTTAAGAGCACAGCAATTGCAGGCAAGCTGAGGGAAAATAGTCTTGACTATGTGTGAGCCTTCTTAACAGGAAGGGGTACAGATTGCTTACCTCTGAAAGCAGCTGCAGGTAGGTTAATGCTTAGATAAATGAGAAAATAATAAGAGGTGATAGATGAAGAGGTTTGTAGTGGGCAGTGTATTTTTTCTTAACAAGCCCTTGTGTTTTTATCTGGCAATGAGAATACTCAGAATAGAAATAGCAATATTTATCACTTCAATTAGAAGTGAACGTGAAAGTGCGAGTTTCAGCAACTACATAAAGACAGCACTAATGTCTCATTTACTCCAGTACATTTCTTTTTAGTATAATTCTATCAAACTCTTAAGTGGGTGGTTATAGCTAAGTGTAGTCTTGCTACTATCCTATGAGCTTTAGGTTCTTTTTTTTATCCTTGTGAAAATTTTGACTAATACAATGGAAAGAACAGGAAATTTGAAGTTGTGTTTTGTAAGTTGAATCAATATTATGTTGTAAATTGCCTTCAGCCAGTGGAACATTCCAGTGCTAATGTTTGTAACATTGACTGTGATGGGGGTTTCCCTTTAGAATATCTAAATATAGTGTAAATTACTAAAATGGTATCTTTTTTGGATGAACTTTTAGGACTATGTGTATAATTAAAAGTTTATTTCTATATTAATATAATTTCGTGTTTTCAGATTATTTTTAATTTTTTTAAACGTTGATGTTACATCAAAGTGGAGCTTTTACTTCAGTGCCTCAATTAATTCTCAGCATTAGTCTGCCTCTCTTGTAATTAAACTATACTTAAAAAATGAAGCACTTGAAACAATTTAAGAAAGGAACTTGCTTGAAATACTTGATGAATGTGAATGTGGTCCAGTTTGGCAACCACAACTAAATAAAGAAACAGGCTTGTAGCCCTGCTCCCCCCTCTTCTCCATTAACTGTGACTAAGAGGGAGTGTTTTCTTCTTCACAATAAGAGGAAATCTCATTTGTTACATGGCAACTTTTAATGTTATCTCTGTAAGCACTGTTTAAAGACAAATTACAATACCAAACACTGACTTAATGGAAAAAACATGTATTGAACATGGGGAAAATGTATAGTTTGGTCCTATGAAAATCTCTCAACGTTTTTGTTGGTTTTTTTTTTAGATAACGTGTTCTATATTAAAAATAAAAAATTTGAAAAAGTAGTTTTCTTTCATGTTCTCAATGTGTTTTCAACAGATGTTCTATGTTTCATCTTGTAAGAGATACTTTAAAGCCATCTGTGTGTTGTAAATGTTGTGCATAATGATAGAAAATTAAAGCCTTAATTTTAAATTTTGGAAGAGTACTTGGAACTAGTCTGGTTGTATATATTTGTAATCCAAGAACACTTATTTTAAGAAGTCTTGAATGAAACTATGAATCTCAAGTCAGCACACCCAAACCCACAGTTTATTAACTATGGTAGTTGAAGGAAAATTTAACACTCTTTAATATCAATAGTATATATATTTCATATTATTTATTATGAAATATCATATTGAATGATATGGCAAGTAGGTGTCAATAAAGAATCTTCTATCTTGTAGATCACGTGTAATAATTGTTTTAATCTGAATTTCTGATCCCATATAAACTTGTGGAAATACTTGGATAGTCTTCTGTAATGTATAATATTTTTACTTATATTAACTCCATTCTTAGCTCTTTTTGAGCTTTATTGTGTTCTTCAAATAGCATTTACCCTGTACATATGTCTGGTTCTATTTCTGGATTATGAAGGGTCTTATTCTTTCAACAACATATGGGTTTATAAAGACAAATATTACCCCCTACTATTGGATATAGTTTTCTATAGGATTCAAATGCTGTTTTCAGTTTCTTTTTGGGTTCGTCAAATTAGTTTATGATATATTCTGTAAGATACACAGACATTTAGGAGATTTCACTAGAAGAAAGTAAAACAAAGAGAAGGAAATCTCTTTAGACAATAGAAACTGAAGTAAAAGAACACTGTAATTTAAGTTCAGTATGGAACAGTTGCGTGAACATGATCCCAGAAGTCCTTTCATGCTCTACTGTGTATTTTTTCCTTTATGTACTTAGATTTCTTTTCAGGGTAAATTTTACTTTGAATTTTCTTGCCTTGTAGTATAAGACTTTGAAGTAATTTCCCATCCATATAATGCTTTTTATTCCTCTTGCATTTTGTTGATGCACACTGTTAAACTTCACATTCCTCCACAAAAGAATCTGTGTTGATTCTTTTAAATAATTGGGGAGTTGCTGTATTTTTTAGTGCTGTTTAAATTTGCAGTCAGTAATTACGAGACATAAAATAAATCATTTGGTTGGAATGTTTTTTGTCAGTGAAATATTGTTTCGTAGAAGACATTAAAATAAATGGAAGTATATTAAAAGTAATGTCTTGAACCTTGTCTCATCAGAGGGAAAGGGAGCTCATCTATTAACAGCAGGAGTCTATATAGAGAAAAGATGCTTTGATACTTTTCTTTTTCTTGACTATATTCTCCAGAAAGTAACAGAAGATATATGTAAATATTGCCAGACTTAGAGGCCCTCTCAGCAAATAGTATTGTACTGTGGAGTTTGTGTTAGAAATGGTGCAAATGGACACATGATACAAATAACTAGGAAAAGAATCTGAGAAATTAACTTCCAGGGCTGAACCCAAATAAATTTTACAGCAGTAAAGTAGATTTATTGCTTTGGTGAGCAGTAAAACTTGTTTTCTGCTTCTTGCAACTGAGTCGGGAGCAGTCTTTAATTTTCAAATGATATTTTTCTGTAACAGAAATCATAGAAAGATGTAGAAATTAGGCCTTCAAAGCATGTCAACAGTTTGTGTTCTCTTACCCCAAAGTGTCATTCACATGTCTTCCCTGACAAATACTGAAGATCCATCTGGGAACAGAGCTCCAGCATCCCTAGACAGTTTGTTCTAGTGTTTTGCTGTTCATGCTTCTAGAAAACACCTTTTTGAAACTGAAGTAGTCTTGACTTATTGCTCCTTTACAAATTTCTGACAAATGATATTGCAACTTATTTATCCACCCTCGGATCATCCAAATTTTATAGAAAAATCTCAAAGACATTTGCTTTGATGTATTTGAAGAACATTATGTTGGCTGAACTATGCTTCTTGTTTTAGCTCGTTTCCATGAATTTTAGTTCTTTGAGTCTTGGTTTACAGTGTTTTCACTCGTATCCTTCTTGCTGCTAGTGAGAAGAACACAGGCTAAAATGATGTCAATCCATAAAACCTACAATATTGGCTGTTCCTGTTCATTGGTCAACACAAGTAAAATATTTTAAAAACATTAATTAATGCAGACAGTCTAGAAGAAGATTGATTTTTTTTTTCAAAGAAAATCTTACTGGTATCAGTAGTGTTGGAAGCAGGAAAGTGGTTTGCTCTGTATGGCATTACATTTTCCACTTAGCCATGATAGCAAGGCTTGGTAAGACTGGTAGGGCTTCAGACAGAATAATGTCTGTGGATTTAAGCAATAAGGATTATTACAAAATCAGGACCCTGGAAAACATGCTATCAGACTACTGTTCTAAAGGATGAGATCCTGTAAAGGTCTTAATGTTCTTAGCTAAGAATCTGTTTTCCAATGGGAAAAAGTAGTCAAAATTTATTATTTGGATAAAATAGTAGAAACAAAGCATTTTTTGCCCTGTGTTCTCCTTTTGCATCAACAGACAGGTGGACAGAATGGTATCTTATGTGTTCTTTCTAGTAAGATTTTCCATAACCTCATTTCGCAGTTGTTTTATTAGTAAAGTTTCAGAAAACCATGTCACTGACATTTGTTTTTGTATGTTGTTATCTACTTGTCACAGTCATGTTCAGCCCTTGATCTTAAAACATTTATTTTATTAGATCTCCTAGATTATACCTCAATTAAATGGTTTTGTACTGTTGTTTGAAATAGGTATTTTTTTGAACTATAAGCTAACTATATTATAGCCCTGTAAAATGCAATTTTTCTGTAACTAGCTTTATTTTTAACCTCTAAAACCAGACTAAACTAAAATCCTCTTCCTGTTTTCCGTAAAATAAAATGCCTAACATATGCTAAATTAGAGGTTTTCAGAAACTGTGATTTCTATAATAATTGTATTTTCATTAATAAATAAGTGATTAGGAAGCAAATTCACAGGGGAGGAAAAGAATCTGTGGGTTATGAAAAGCAAAAATTATTGCCTGGATTTAATGAGTGAGAACGATGGCATGTTTTGTGCAGTAATTGCAACTTGTTTTATCAAATCACGTGATACGTAAATGAAAGTCTTTTATTGAATATTGTGCCAAAACAAACTAAGTTGAAGAGTATGTCTATTCCCCTTCAGGTTTATTCCATCTGATATTGAGATAACACGTTTTTGAATTAAGGCCAGAAAGACAATAAAGATAATCAAATCACCAGACCTGAAACATCTACATTCCCTTATTGGACAGAAACTCTCATTTTACTGATTAAATAATTTTAATCTCTTTTAATGTTTCATTTCCACTATGTCTTTGATTAGGATGTACCTGCACTATCAAATGCTTTGGCAGCATCCTGCTTAAATGATGACTTGCATAGCCATAAAGATTTAAACACAGGAAGAGCTAAGTCTTATTTCTAGTTCCCCACACTACAGTAGTTGTTTCCTTAAATGTTCAATCCAGTAATTAGTTTTGGTTTATGCACAAGATGATTGTAATCAGCCATCTTTGCAGGTTATGAAGTGGTAGGAATGTTTTGATTTTCAGCTAGTTAGCTCTTTCTCAGTTAGATAACAGACCAAAAACCCTATTAGTGTAGCAGTAAAAAAAACAATTTACATGATGCTATACTGCTCTTTGAAAATTTCACAAGCATATATAATGATACTAGAGACAATGCATGTAAAATGTGAGATTGGTTTTTATATCATACCCAGAAAGACACTGCTATCCTCTTCCAAAATATAATAAAGGCAGATGTTTTTTGAGACACAGAAAGATTAATCTTCTATTATTTTGCACTGTTGAAGCTGGATGGATTTCTAGGACAGTTTGTTTTTCAAATGAGGAAAAAACCTAGAGTGTTCAAAGTAAAGTTTCTCTTAGGTGATAAATAAAAGGCTTTAATTTAAAATTTTAACTTCAGAACCTGGATCTAAATTTAGCAGCTCCAGAATAGAAAGTTAAACTGCCTCCTAATACAAAAATGGAGCTAGTATGTTACTGGATTAAGAGTGTTTGGGTTCACAGGAGATTCTTTCAGGAATTCAAGAATTATGTAATGTAAAATCATTGTAGCAATTACAGCTGAGTGTTCTTTGACAGCCTGAAGTTAAACTGGAGCTTGTAAAGATAAAGATTTAGATCTTCTGTATCTGAGAACTAGCGCTTCTGTATGAAATACGCTGCTATTCAGGCTAAGAAGTGCTGTTTGAAAGATGTTTTTTTGTCAGGACACCAGGATACTCATGACGTCCTTCACTGATGTCCGTCTACCTAGCACTGCATTGTGCCAATGTCTTGCACTTGGATAGATACCTTCCTTTCTTTTACATCCAAACAGTGGTTTGGAAACGGTGGTACTGTACAGTCTAAATTTGATAGTGGGGAGAGTTGAGTCTGTTAAGTCTTCTCTACACACTGAACCTGTCTAGCAAATGACCAAAATAATTGTGAAGAGAACAGTAAAATCTCTAGCCAACTTTAAATTTTTCAGTTTATTTGATTTGCTTCTGACCTTAACCTTTTCAAATAACTATTCTTTTCTAAGAGACAGGAATCTGTTTAATAAAGTGAAAATTTCATGTGTTTTCTGAGTGATTTCTTTCTCTATTATGCAGGAATAGGTGGCAACTTTATTCATCTTGGGGAACAACTAAATGTTGTTTTAAGGAGAATTTGCAACCGACTCACCATTAACAAAAAGAAGGGATGATATTGTGGTGAATGCGCATTACAAGCCCATGTTGTCTCTAGTTACCAAGAAAATAATTTTGAGAAACTTTTGAAGCATAATATCATGTTGCAAAGAACCTGGCTGTTCAGCCTGCTTCTTAAAATCACAATGAATATTCTGGATTTGGAGGCAGTTGGTAATAAAGCCAGAAACACCAATTACTGCAGGGAAACTGTTTTATCAACACTCGTGCCTAAAGCTTCATCTTAAAGTAATCGGTTTTCTGCTCTAAGTGTATGCCTCATAACCCAGACAATATGGGAATGTGATCTTAAATCAGACCAGTTAATTTTTAGCCTGTCATAAGCATATTAAGTATTGCCAAACTTTCACATCAATTCACATCAATTCAAATATGATTTATTTAAGAACTGCATTTTTATAACTCTCTCTCACACACACACCCATACAAAAGTTTTTCATTGTATTTTGGTTAGATGAGATGTCACTTGTAGACATTTCAACACAGTTTATTTGAAACATTGGTCTATATCCTTAAAACAATATTTGAATATTCAACAAGTCTCTGGCTGATACAGTATTTTAAATCATTGACACATTTTCCGGCTTCCAAAGTTTGCACAGTGTTGTTTAACTGTGTATCTCTAAAGAATCAAACAATAATGAACATTTAAAAATGTTTTAAGAGAGTTTTTAGTGTTTGAAAGGAAACATGAAGAGAAAGCTAATTAGCATTAAGAACTGTAAATCATACACCACTTTGTTTGTTTATGTAGGCAAGCAGAGTTACGTGATAGGGTGGAGGCAGGATATCCTAATCATCATAAATTTTTCCTCTATAATTATGAGCTCTAATCAACATTTTGTGTGCAACTTTTTTTCCCTTGTGCGAACAACCACCTAAGCTGTTGGTACTCTTTATTCTGTCTAAAATCCTATATCCTGTCCTATAGTTCATCTGTGTTGTAAAGGCCTAGCTAAATTGGAGTGTCTGAATTAATGTATATAGATCTTTTCTTATATTTAGTGATTTGAATCATGATGAAATGAAAAAGGCTTTCTCTGTTTTTTTCCAACTCTTGGTCTAATTAGTCCTAACTGGATATAGAAATTGGGAAGTCTTGGCTATCTGCTCCAAATATGCATTATTGCTATGCTAGTCCTTTTGTGATCTCAACTCAGATAAACTTCCAGAACACTTGATGGCTGCCCTTGACATTAAACCCTTATTTATGAGATGGAGGGTCTAGAATTCCTCCTAGGTTTCTATGCTCACGGATGAGAAACCTGGCTGAAATTAACTGGAGCTTCCTCTCAACTGTGAAGTGCAGCGCAGAGAATGGCAAAAGTGCTCAGAAATATCTACGGAGTTTAAGATCTCACCACTCCCCAGGTTAGAATGGAGACACTCAGAATCTGTGTCCTGTTTCCTGGACACTGTGTAGTTGGCAGTGCTTCAGCAACAAAGCAGAGACTAGTTCCAGCAGAGAGCAATGCCTGCCTGCATGAATACTTTAATTATTTGTTGCACTAGGTATCCTTTATACAGAGATTAGTAATATGTGAGCAATAGTGCAGTATTGTATTGGCTTCTGTTCCCCATCTGCTGCTAGCACCTGCATTTGGAGAGGACAGCATAAATTGTGAATGGACCAGAGAAGAGTAGAGAATGGTCCACAAACAGAGATGGAGATGAATGCTCCTGAATGCAGGAGCCCCAAAACTGATAAATGTGGGGTTGAAGTTTCCAAACTGGAAAAATATAATTCTATGTTAATAGCAGAATGAATTAACAATAGTAATACAATTTATTTTCTTGTCCTAGTGGCCTTTCAAAATAAGACAGTTAATTAGCTGAGCTAGTTAGCTAATTAACTTAGCTAAACTTAGGAAATATCTGAGTAACCTTGAAAAGATGAATGGAGATAATCATTAATATACTGCATTCTCAGAACAGAGAAAGAATTTTTCTTTCCAAAAGCAGTGAATTAAAAATATTGGTCCGACACAGCTTTTAAGGCAAACTGGTGAAGACAATTTTAAACCCCAAATTTTTATGCAAGTTTTTCATGTGTACCTGAAAAATACTTGTCATGTACAACAGCAGTCAAACACAACTTCCTTGGTAGCTTAGATACCTATTTAGATATCCAACTTTTATTTTATTTGGACTGAATACTGAGATCCTTACCAGTGCTTAAGAATAATATTATGAAACTGAACATAATTGAACTTGTCAAAGGACTTGGACTGAGTTATTTTCTGGAAATGTTTTATTTCAATACATCAGCTTTGGTATTCCCTCTCATTCTCCTTTGAAAACTGCAGTCTTTTTCTTCATGTAGTGTGTTGGGGTTTTTTTTCTCCTCTTTTATTTTGTTTTTTTTTTTCCTTGTTGTCCCTTACCCAAGCTCACCTCTAGCATTGCAGCTGAAGTTCTGAGTAAACTGGAAATTACTAAAGAATTACTTTGCAGAAGCGTACTCAGTAACCGTCATGCCATTGGCAGCAAAGTAATGGTGGGGGCAGCTGGAAGGCCAAGTTCATCAGTCTGTTCTAGAAAGGTTCCAGCAACGGTCTGAATGATTTCATGGCTTATATTTTTAATAGAGAAACTTCATTTTGTTTGAGAACACCACTGGTACTTCTCAGTTGCCAGCATCCGTTACTGTGCATTTTTCTTGTGGCTTTCTATAGAAGAAAGATTTTCTTGTTCAGTCACTTCTTTTAGTAAAGAAGCAGCAAAAGTATAGAGTTGGCAGAAGGATAAATCATGTTCAAATGTTCAGACGTATCCTTGCAGATGTTTTCATATATTAATCATATGAAAGTGTTTTTAACTTTGAGGTTTTTTCCCACTCTGGCTTATTTCTATAGAAATTAAGTTGCTTGTTTGTTGTTCTTTTAAAAATAATATTTGTGAGAAAAACTACTTATTTTCACAGAAATTTTACACATTTGTTTGAAAGAAAGACATCTCACACAACCCCATCCCTAATATTTTTTATAAGACATATATATCTATTACATATATATATACATATA